>APFE031235010.1:68395-129961 GCA_000404065.3 Pinus taeda | reverse complement strand
TTCTATTTCTGGTTGTAAGCATATTTCAGTATTTTCCATTAATGAAATGAAGTATTATTTCCGCTGCATCTTTGTGTATATGGTTATCTCTGTATTTTATTGCGTTCCTGTTTAAATCTGGATCATCAAGCCATTGAGGTCATTGGTAGCCAAGCCAGTGATAGTTGAAGACTAGTTGATCTCAAGTTGCAAACCAAGCCTCCCTAAATTTAAGGATGTTGTTGGTAGCTTCAGTTGTATAAATAAGAAGGCCTAGAGCCTCATTAAGATTCAAATTTTTTGTTGTAGCCAAGAGGCAATTTCAAGCTAAGTTTTGTAGTAGCTACAACCACCCTCCAAAATTTTCCCTTAGCTTCATTTTGGAGCCTCCCTACCAACCATCCTTAGCAGCATGTCTTGCACTATCAAGTACATAGGCTTCATTGGGTTTCTAGTGGCCTGCCAGCTTGTGCATGTCATTTTGCTTCACTCCTTTCACAGGCTTCCATTCTGGACTCAAGCTAGTTGATGGTTGAGTAGTTCCCTTAGAAAATTGTGCAATTATGGAGGGGAACCAACCTTTTCTCCAAAAATTATGCAAATCTGCTAGGCAGCTGGATGGGCTCAGAAATTGCATAATGCAGTTAAACAAGATTCCTTGAGAAAACTTCTTAATCTCGCCCAAGACTGCAACTCGACCCAAAAATTGAGAAATTCTAGGCAGTAGTCACTTGTTGACCTCAGAAATTGTGCAATCTCTCTGAGACAATCAGCCCAACTCCCAGAAATTGCACAAAATCCTCTCTCAGTCTTGCAAGTTGTTGCACATGCCTTGAGTTTGACTGGTTCCACCCGGGACCCAGCAAACTTGATTTGTATGCATAAGCTTATTTTCCTAAAATAGAAAAAAACAACATGCAAAAAGCATCCCTAGATATTAGGGAGCTATTTTTAGAAGTTGGAGGTTACATGCAAAGATCATTTTAGAAACTTTCCTACAAGTATCGTTTTTCCCAAATTTGTGGCATGCTTATCATCAGCATCAAAATTATTTATTCAACACTTCAGAGCTCATTCTTCACATCGATCTTGAAGCTTTGACATCCCACAACACATCTAGGAGTCTTCGGCACATCCATCTCAACTATTTCCGAGTGTTGTCTGAGTGTTGTCTGCTTGATTTCTGTGAATGCTTCCTTTAATTTTCATGCATGTTAGGATGTACAAGAAACATTCTAGTTTTCGTTTTCATCTCACTGCTCTTGCATGCATGACATTATTTTGCACAGATGGTGACCTATTTGGTGATTCATTTCACACACATGCATGTTTTCCTGTTTTCTAAATCTTGCATTCACTATTTGCATGCATGATCATTCGCTCTTGCCTACACTCAGTTTCACCATGCATTCAGATCTTTGTATGTTTTTATTCACCAGTCGGTGGGTTTGGGAAACCATGGTCCGAACTCTGCCTTTGTCGGAGAACATTGCACATTTTTGAGAGGGAAGGCTCTACCTTCCTCCCAAAAAATGCACAAATCAGGCCACACACTGTCCTCCATAATTTCTTTGCGCCATTCTGAGAGGCAGTGTCTGCTGGCCCAGAATATTGTGCAATGCAATCCCTAGGCCTACATGACTTGCTGACTGAAATTGTGCATTGCACAATTTCAGCACCCAGCAGGTCAGTCTAGACTGCAACTTTCACAATTCCAGCAGTCAGCCAACCTCCTAATAGTATGGACTACCTTTTACAAAGTTTCGGAAGTCAGTCTCCTAGCCTCCCAGTGAAAATTGTGTGATCCTTTCCATCAGTCTCTTAGGTATGTTGCATGTCAATCCTCAAGTTTTCTTTGGTTTCAACTAATAGATTTCTTAACATGCATGTCATATGTCCCCAGGTATAGCAGGTGTTCATCCATCTCTCAGCAGTTCAAGATCAATTGCCTCTAAGAGAGCAAGGTCAAAGGACATTGACAGAAGCGCAACTGGAGAAGCAGTTGAACGAGTGTCTATGAGTTTACAGATTTATGAAGACACCAAGCTAATCGTAGACAAAGACATCAAGCTTAAACGGTAGGACATCAATGATGCATTCACAGGCACTTTTGAGGAAGATCTTGAAGACCGCAAAGTCTATGTGAACATTGACAAGTCTGACTTGTACTGCATTGCATGCAGGTATCCAGTGTTTCCTTATGTGAACATGATACATTGGATCATCTTGCACATTGATCTCGAGACGATGGTGTTAAGCAATGTTAGCACGACAGATATTTCTACCTTTTGGGCACAATACTATCAATAGATGTACCACTTTCTAAAGCCAATGTTCAAAATGGAGACACCCTTCAGCATAACCAGCAACAATGCAAACTCCAGGGATATCTTGAATAGTTGGGTGAAGGAGTCAACCAAGTTTAGGATGACACCAAACCAAATTTACAAGATGAAGATATTTTGGAAGGCACATCAGTACGTGGTCATCTTTACATGTCACTTGTATGGCCAAGAGAGCACAGAGACCTTCTCATAGAGTTGGGTGATCACGTTGGACGAACTTGCTAGTGAAGGCAAAGCATGCAACTGGTCTGACATATTGGCTCATAGGCTAAAGGAACAGGTAACAGGATCTCTGTAGCTGTCTAAACATCAACAAGCAGAAATTTACATGTCTGCATACATCTTGGATGTAATCTGTACCAGTCAAAAGTTCCCAGTCTTGAAGTGGGCATGGACATTAGCGGAAACCTTTGTAAACACTTATTGCAAAACTTTTTTCCAAATGCATCTTTCACGAAGTCATCACATAGTTGTCAAACCATTTTGTCACCCTGGTGTACAAGATTATATTTGAGCAGGATCCACCTTGCATGTCGAAGGCAACAATGGAGGCATTGATCAACATAGTGGATTTGTATGCCTCACCTTTTGGCACCTTCATATGGATATATAGAGTGGAGAAGCCTCCAAATGTTTTAGCGAAGTTTTCCATGGACAACCTTGTCATGCAAGAAGTGTCATACCACATCTCGGCAGGATTGTAAGCTAGACTGGATCAAAATAAGAAGGCACTATGGCCCACTCTTCCATCGTGGATCGAGTTATGCAAGATACAGAATGTCAAGCATGTATATGTCAACATAGAAGAGTTCAAAAGATTTACTTTCGACACGAGAAGCTTCAATCCATACGACCCACATTTCTTTGTGAAGGATCATTGCGCAAGAGTGAAATTTCCCTGCATCCACAAGGTGTGTCATTGGGCTGAGGAGGACCCTTAGAGATACTACCATAGCTTCTCCAGGCCCAATGAATTGGTCATAATCATTGTGGAATGGTTAGCAAAGAAGCGTGAAGTAACATCTAGGAGATCACCAGCTACAACAGCAAAAGAGGGTAACATACCTACGTGTGAGAAAGGCAAGAGAAAGATTGTTGACAATGCAAAGGTAGAACAAAGTTGCAAGTTCAGAGCAGACCCACTTGTGGATAAATTAGTTTTGGAAATAGAGACAAAGAGGCAACAACACGACAAGAGGAACACGTAAAGGTAGAGAGATAAACAAAGGATGTGGAAACAGTGAAGGAGTCACAAGAGTTGAAGTAGCAACTCCAGAAATAATAGGATATGCTCATACAGGAGATGGAATAATAGCGAGGACATACATAGTAGGGGTCAAAACATGCACATATTGATGAAATTGTACCCATACAGGTAGTAGACTCATCCGAGTAGCTGGCACAAAGCAGACAGGGTGAGCAGTTGCAAGAGAAAGACATCACTCAAGATATTGAACGAGTACTTGAGTAGATGGATATGGAGATTGAGTAGCTAGAGTTAGAACAAGACATCAACCTCATGCCTTACCACCAAGTGGTTGACTGATTGACTTCATCATTTTTTAAAGCAGATAAAGTCCTGAGCAACCAAGGAGATACTTATATCCTTGGAGACAATATGGAGGAGCGTTACGTTAGGAGAGCATGTACTTGTCAAACTTGCATACTATTGTCAACTGCATGTAAACATGGACAATGAGACAATGGATCCCCATCAAACTTGCTCAAGATGATGAAGCCCATGGTGGTTGAGTTAAAGGCACGCATCTAGAGTCAGATCCAGAACTATAAGGAACTCCTGTAGCTCATCACTATTTTACAGGCTTCCCATGCATAGGCTTTCATAAGCATGGATGTTGTTGTGTGGGCACATGTGATCCCTTATGTTGGGACACTAACCAAGGAAAATACAAAGAATCAAGTCTAACGAGAGTTGGACTCGTACTTTGACGAGTTGATACGCATAGCCACCAGTGCAGACTTGGCGATCAATGCAGACACTATGCATCAGTATGTCATTGATCCAACCACACTCAAGACAATGATGCACATTTTATCAGACGAGTTGGAAAGAGGAGCCAAATGAGTGTACCCAGATTCAACAGAGGCAAGAGTTTGTTTCTAGAAAGCTATCACCACAGAGTGCACAGACACCGTTATGGACTACCAAGCTTGGCATCAGTTCGCCACTGTCAACCATCGTGAGGATGTCGAGGAGTTGGTCTTCCCACAATTGTCTGAGTCTTAGTGATGTCTTGCATCACTTGCTCAAGCCTATTTTGTCTTACATGGGTGCATGTGTAGGTTGTATGTAACATCTTATAAACTTGAAGTCCAAGTGTCGATTATTGAATGTAACAGTCATAGAGTAGTTGAAGAGTCATGAGGGTAGGTGAACAGTCACAAAGGGGAATGTCAAGGGTCACCCCACTATTTTCTATTTATAGTACCTAATAACTCATTGTATAGGTGTTTGGTCAGCCAAGCTTCCAATAGGAGTATCTTAGAAAAATCTTTGAGAGTATTATAACAGGCCTTGGTTTCTCCATGGTATAGAGCTAGTACATCTCGTTAGAGGAGCAGGCGACAGTGACTATAATGTTCCATTATCGGGACTAGTGGTTGGTCATGGTTTTACTATATGATTGGAACTTTCACTTCTTAATATAGTAGAGCCAGCATGTTTCATGCATATGTTCTTATTGTATTTCAGTTAACTTGTTTACTCTAATGATATATGTATATGTTTGCTTACGCATGTATGTATAGACTCCTTTTGTATATGTATGTATGAATCTCAATGAAATTTGTTGTTGGTTTAACGATCACTTTGGATTGTTGGTTCACCTTTGTTCCAGTTTGTGATGCATATTTTCTCATGTGTTCCCTTCCAAGTTGCATGTTTACAAAGATTTCTAAGGGGCACACTCATTCCACCTTCCATGTGTTAAAACCATTCATGCACCTTCATTGGCTTGTTGCGCATGTCACACCCTTTCTACTAACAAGGACATCTCACTTACCTCTATGTGCAACCATGGTCAAGGCGATACTGTACGACCCACTGTTGGGACTCCTACACCAAACGGTCCAAGTTCTAGCTGGGACTTCTTACCGGGGAGATCCCCTAACATGTTGATGGGTCCAACACTGTCAACATTTCTAGCTCTAGAAGGAGGGCTAGATGACAAGTTGTGTCCTCTCATCCTGTTTTGAATCTTCGCACATCTATCATGGATACTGTCACACTCATCCCTTGGCCATGTTTTTGACATGCCAAACTTCTCGACATCATGAGTGAGTTTTCTGATGTCTTGTCCGAATTCATGTATGATGGTGAAGGAAAAGTGGCTTGGCTTGCATACTTACAAGACTTATATACAGTTATTGATAATGCAGATGAATTCTCTGATCAAGAGGTGAACCTGCTTCTTGCATACACACTTCACGAATATCCACAATGTTGGTGCTAAAGTCTACCACTTGGAAGCTTGCACTCACTTCTGCAGTTTTGTGATCTCATTGAATCTACTTTCCATCATTTTGATCCAGAACCTCTTGACCAAAAACAATTACAAAAACGGAAGACCCCAGAAGAATCACCTATGGATTTTTGGGACCACTTCCATGTGTTGCAGTTTCAAGCTCTGAAAAGTTAGATGAAATTCCAGTATCTCATGGACATATTTGAATACTACCTTATCAAATCTGTCAATCCTAAGAATAAATTCAAGCTCAAGCCCCACTTAGCATACATCAGTGATGGAGCTACACAATCACAAATAGACACGGTCACTACAACAAGTGACTGTCCACTATCCCCTCATCGAACAACTCCACAACTGCAAAAGTGATGTGGGAGAACACACACACACATCCGTTCAACTATAACATCCTCCCAACATCACTTCTCTCAATTTTTGTGCATATTTGGTTGTGAATCCCATGGGTTGTCACATGCATGCCTTACTTCAACCTCTATCTTCATGTTCTGTTGATCCTCCAGATTACACTATCTTGTGTTCTTCCATTCTGGACTCTACACCTGTTGTGAATGAGGATCAATAAATCGACAGATTTGGTGTTGGACAACCAACCTATGTTGTCATTCATGAATAGGATGACTGGGAGCTTGAGCATCAACCCATAGAAAAGGATGATTCTCTTTTGTGTGCACCTCCTCCATTTTTCCCTAACATCTTTGTTGATTCTGCCATCCCTGATTTCGCATGTGTATCCCTCTCTATGGATGCACCCATTGTTGATCATTTGTAGAACAATCAAATGTCATTCCATCATTCGACAATGGAGAGGATGAATCATTCATTGAAAATCCAGTTGATTTTTCATCTTCCTTTTCCAAAAACACAGTCGGTGAATTTTTCTGCTTCTAATCTACCCCTCTAATTGATTCATCGAATCATGACGATGCTGATAAAATCATTGATTTTGTTGATCATAGCTGTCATGATATATTTACCCCCATATTCGATCAGGATGATAATTCTATCGTTGTTGATTTTTCGAAGCCACTTGTTTATGATGATCTATAGGTTGATGAAGTCGAAACCCCATAGACTGTCGAGGCACTTCAACACGAGATGATGGTTATGTCAGGCCCTCACTGTCCTGAGGTTGTTTCACTTCCTATTAAGAAATCGTTGAAACACCCAAGGCTCCTCATCACTCATCTATATGCATTGAAGATCAATCTCAAGGTTATGGTTTCTCCACTCGAACTACATGATCCCCTTGCTCATGCATTGGAGGAATCTTACATAGAAAACACACGTGCATGCTGCAATTTGTCTTTGTTTCTTTCGTTTTCTTGCATGTCACAGTCAAGAGTATGGTATGCTTAACAGTTGCATGCAATGTTGAACAACATCATGGTAAGTCCCAAGATTGCATGTCATGCACTTGCACTCACTTATGTCTTGGGGGTGCATTTAAACTTGGAGTGTGTCTGTATTTAAACATTTGTGTTGTTTGCGAACCATAACTTCACCAAAATGGGTCGACCAATGTGCCTACATTGAAAGTATCACTTCACGTGAGCAGACTCATGCACTGTTAACTTAGGAGTAGGAGTAATTTTTTTATTTTGGTTTGTTTGCTAGCATGACTGTTTGCTTCTTACTTTGTTTTTTTTATTTCTTTCTTGTTTTCTTACTCACTTTACTTATGAATTTACTTATGCTTCTGCTTTGTTTTCTTGTTTATTTGCTTGTTTACATTTGTAGGTTAATTTTACATGAAACCATGTGCGACTCTTGAAACAAGCTGGGTAAAGTACAAGAGGACTTCTGCAGCTATCAATACCTAGTTATTTGTCTTCATTTCATGATACATCAATGGAAAATATGTGATGTTCAAAGTAAAGCTTGGTGAAAACACAATGTTTGCGCGCTAACTAGTATCACCTACTCTAGTAAGTTGTTTTTGGGTTAATCCTTGTCAGCTCAGTCAAGTAGAGTAATGTTAGGGGGGAAACCTTAACAATCACGTAAGAGGTGTACATAAACTACTTCTCTAAAGGAACAACCTCTTTTGCTCTCAATAAGTCAGGATCCCTCTTCTACCTTTGAAATGAATAAGCGCTATGCATAGTTACGAAAACGAAAAATGTGAAAAAATTATGAAAAATGAATAAGGTGAAAGAAGAGAAAGGCTTCCTGCTTAGAGAGGTGATTCAAGTAACTCCACCACGGTATTGTCCAGGCTCGCTGGAAGTGGAGCGATGCTTATGTTCTTGCATGACTCCATCATGGTACTGTTGAGGCCTGCTGGTAGCAGAACAACACTAAATATGAAACTAAAACTCTGACGAACATATGGCTTATGCACCAATATACATCTCATCCCAATCAAAACAACTGTGTTGATTTGGCTTCGAATATGTGCCAGCCGACCAAGAGCTTGGCAGATGCTACATCTTATAATCAAGCAAGGGTGTAAGCCAAGACAAACAGAGAACTAAACAATACTTCCAGAGGTGTTAGACTTGCTTTTCATGAACAAGGTCCATTCAAAGAGCTAGAGTTCTACCAGTCCATTGCCAAGTGTCGTAGCAGCTACAAACACCCTCCAAAATTTTTCCTTATCTTCATTTTGGAGCCTCCCTACCAACCATACTTAGAGGCATGTCCTGCATTATCAAGTACATAGGCTTCATTGATTTTTCAGTGGCCTGCTAGCCTGTGCATGTCAATTTGTTTCACTCTTTTCATAGGCTACCATTCCAGACTTAAGCTAGTTGTTGGCTGAGAAGCTCCCTTAGAAAATTGTGTAGTTCTAGAAGGGAACTAGCCTTCACTCCAAAAATTGGGCAAATTTGTTGGGTAGCATGCTTGGCTTAGAAATTGCGCAATGCAATCAAACAAGCTTCCGTCAGAAATCTGCGTAATCTTTCCCAACACTATAGCTCAGCACATAAATTGCGGAATTCTCGACAACAATCACTTGTTGACCTCAGAAATTGCGCAATCCCTCTAAGACAGCCATCCCAACTCCTCCTAAAAATTGCACAAAACCTTCTCTCAATCTTACAGGTTGTTGCATGTGCCTTCAAGTTGACCGATTCCACCAAGGACCCAAAAAAATTGATTTGCATGCATAGGTTTCTTTTCTCGAAATAAGAAAAAGCAACATGCAAAAAACATCCCTAGATTTTAGGGATCTATTTTTATCAGCTTGAGGTTACATGCAAAGATCGTTTCAGAAACTTTCCTCCAAGTGTCACTTTTTCCTAGATTTATGGCATGTGTGTCATGAGCCTCTAACTTATTTATTCGATGCTTCAAAGCTCATTCTTCACATCAATCTTGGATCTCTAACATCCCATAGCACATCTAGGAGTCTTCGGTACATCTAGCTCAACTATTTCTAGGTAAGTCTTCTTTACTTGTCTTTTGCAGCATTTCAATCTTTTTATGTGTTTTGGCTTTTGTGAGTGTTTTCTTCTTCATTTATGTGAAATTTTGTTGTCGTTTGCATGCATATTACCCTATACAAGCACGGTTTCAGTGTTGTCTCATGCATGACACTGTTTTGCACGGAAAGTCACCGATTCGGCCACACGTTTCAAACACATGCATGTTTCCCTGTGTTCTGGATCTTGCATTCATTGTCTGCATGCATGATCATTCACTCTTTCCTACACTCAGTTTCCCCATGCATTCAGATCTTCATATGTTTTTAGTTACCCATTGGTGGGTCTCGACAACCTTGGTCCAAACTCTGCTTTGCCTGGAAAACATTGTGCATTTCTGAGAGGGAAGTATTTGCCTTCCTCCCAAAAAAAGTGAAAATATGGCTAGACATTGTCCTCTAGACTTGCTTTGCACAATTTTGAGAGCCAGTGTCTGTTGGCCCAGAAAATTGCACAATGCAGTCCCTAGGCCTACATGACTTGTTGATTGAAATTGCGCATTGCACAATCTCCTCACCCAACAGGCCAGTCTAGATTACGCATTGCGAAATTCCAACAGTCAACTAGCCTCCTGGCAGTTTGGCAGTCACTCTCCTAGCCTCCTAGTGAAAATTGCGCAATCCTTGCCATCAGTCTCTTGGGTATGTTTCATGTCAATCCTGAAGTTTTCTTTGGTTTCAATTGACATATTTCTTTCCATGAATGTTGCATGTCTCCAAGTATAGTAGGTGTTCATCCATCTCTCAATAGCTCAGGATCAATGGCCTCCAAGAGAGAAGAGTTAAAGGACATCGACAGAAGCGTAACTGGAGAAGCAGTTGAGCGAGTGTGTATGTGTTTTCTGATTTATGAAGACACCAAGCTAATCGCTGACAAAGAAATCAAGCTTAAATGGCAGGATATCAATGGTGCATTCCAGACACATTTGAGGAAGATCTTGAAGACCATAGAGTCTATGAGAACATTCACAAGTCTGACTTGTATCGGATTGCATGCAAGTATCCCATGTTTCCTTGCATGAGCATGATACATTGGAATGTCTCACACACTGATCCTGAGACACTGGCATTAAGAAGTGTTAGCGGGACAAATATTTCTACCTTCAGGGCACATGAATATTAGTAGATGTACCACTTTTTGAAGCCAATGATCACAATGGAGACACCCTTCAACATACCCAACATCAATGCAAAATCTAGGGATATCTTGAAGAGCTGGATGAAGGAGCCAGGGAACTTCAAGATGACACCCAACCAAATTTACAAGACGAAGATATTGTGGAAGGCATATCATTACTGGATCATCTTTTCATGCTGCTTGTATGGCCAAGAGAGCATGGAGACCTTCCTGCAAAGTTGGATGATTGCATTGGACCAACTGGCCAGTGAAGGAAAAGCATGCAACTAGTTCAACATGTTGGCTCATAGGTTGAATGAACGGGTAACAGGAGCTCGACATCCGCTCAAAGCTCAGCAAGAAGAAATCTACATGTCCACATACATCTTGGATGTAGTTTGTGCCCGTCAAAAGTTCTCGAGCTTAAAGTGGGTATGGACATCAGTGGAAACCTCTGTAAACACATTGCAAAATTGTTTTCGAATATAGCTTCCATGGAGTCATCGCACAGTGTACAAGATGAAATTTGAGTAGGATGTACCTTGCATGTTGAAGACAACCATGGAGTCACTGATCGACATAGTGGATTGGCATGCCTCACCTTTTCGCACCTTCATATGGATGTACAACATGGAGAAGCCTCTGCATGTTCTATCGAATTTTTCCATGGACAAACTCATCATGCAAGAAGTGTCATTGCACATTTCGACGGGACTGTCAGCTAAACTGCATTAGAAGAAGAAGACACCATGGCCCACTCTTCTATTGTAGATCGAGTTGTATGAGATACAAAATCTCAAGCATGCGGATGTCAAGACAAAATATTTCAAAAGATTTACTTTGGCAGAAGCTTCAATCCATACGACCTGCATTGCTTTGTGAAGGATCACTGTGTGAGAGTGAAATTCCCTTGGATCCACGGGGCATGTCATTGGGCTGAGGAAGAACCATGGAGATACTTTCATAGATTCTCCAAGCCCAATGAACCAGTCGGTATCGTTGTGGAATGGTTTGTGAAGCAATGTGAAGCAACATATAGGAGAGCACCATCAGCAACAAAAATAGAGGGTAACATACCTACACATGACAAAGGCAAGAGAAATATTGTTGACAACGCAAAGGAAGAACAAAGCTGCAAGTTCTGAGCATACCCACTTGTGGAGAAAGAAGCTTTGAAAATAGGGTCAAAGAGGCGATAACATAATAAGAGGAACATGGAAAGGCAGAGAGATCAACAGAGGATGGAGTAAATAGTGAAGGAGTTTCTAGAGTTGAAGGAGAAAGTCCAGAAATAACAGAAGTTGCGTAGATAGGAGAAGGAATTGCACCAGGGACAAACATAGCAAGGGTCACAACATGCACAGATTGGTGAATCTACACCTATACAGGTAGTAAACTCATTCAAGCTTGTGGCATAAAGTAGACAGGGTGAGCAGTTGCAGGAGCAGTGCTCAAGAGATTTAATTAGTACTTGAGAAGATGGATACAGAGATGGAGTAGCCAAAGTTAGAACAAGACATTGACTTCATGCCTTACCACCAAGAGGTTGACCCATTGACTTCACCAGATCTGAAAGCAGAACAAATCCTAAGTGACCAAGGAGATACTAAGATCCTTAGAGACAATTCGAAAGAAGAGATGTACAACATATCATTCAATGAGTCACATCATAGAGTTGTGAAATCACGGAAAGTGTCTACTCCGGATGTCCACAAAACTCCTATGAAGTTTGAGAAACA
Source organism: Pinus taeda (assembly GCA_000404065.3). Classification (NCBI taxonomy): domain Eukaryota; kingdom Viridiplantae; phylum Streptophyta; class Pinopsida; order Pinales; family Pinaceae; genus Pinus; species Pinus taeda. Next base: position 117,851 of record APFE031235010.1, on the reverse strand, counting down.
ATTGGTTGTATCTAATTTATGCAAGCATCTAGCAGCATTGGCCAATGCTACCATAGAATATGCCAAAGCCAATAGCTCGAGTGTTTGCTTCTTAATAGCAGAGAACGAGTGAATAAATAAGGAGTTATAGATGGCCATGTAAGAAGGAGAATAGGTTACATCATCCACCAGATCATAGCTAAAGAAGGTGATATTGGACGAAGTATCATCCCTTGAGACAGTCATGCAGACATTGTATTCCAAATTTCGTACCATGCATAAGGTAGTTGTCCATCTCAATGGTTGGTAGCAGCATTGCAGTAGGAAAGTACGTATCTTGTCAAACTTGCATATTGTTGTTGACTGCATGCAAACATGGACAATGAGATACAAGGGAGCCCCATTACACTTTCCCAAGATGATGAAGCCCATGGCAGTTGAGTTGAAGGCATGCATACAGAGTCAAATCTAGAAGTATGAGGAACTCTGGCAACTCATCACTTGTTTGTTGGGCTTCCCATGCACGGGTGTTTTAGAAGCATGGATGTGATTATGTGTGCACATACGATCCCCTCTATTTGAAAACTCATGAAGGCAAAGAAAAAGATTCAAGTCTGATGGGAGCTAGACTTGTACTTTGATGAGTTGATGCACATAGCCACTAACGTAGACTTGGCGATCAATGCAGACACTATGCATCAATATGTCACTGGTCTGACCACACTCAAGACAATGATGCACATGTTATCAGATGAGTTGGACAGAGGAACCAAATGAGTGTACCTGGATGAAACAGAGGCAAGATTTTGTTTCCAGAAATATGTCACCACAGAGTACACGGCCACCATCATGGACTACCAAGCTTGGCATCAGTTCGCCATCGTTGACCATTGTGAGGATGTCGAAGAGTTGGTCTTCCCACAATTTTCGGAGTCTTAGTGATGTCCTGCATGGCTTGCTCAAGCCTATTTTGTCTCACATGGGTACATGTGCAGATTGTATATAACATCTTGTAAAGTGGAAATCCAAGTGTTGATAGTTGAATGTAACAATCATTGAGTAGTTGAAGAGTCATGAGGATAGGTGAACAATCACAAAGGGGAATGTTAAGGGTCACCCCAATGTTTTCTATTTATAGTACCTCATAACTCATTGTATAGGATTTTGGTTAGCCAATCTTCCAATAGGAGTATCTTAGAGAAATCTTGTAGAGTATTGTAATGAGCCTTGTCTTCTCCACAGTGCAGAGCTAGTACATCACTTTGGGGGAGTAGGCAGTAATGACTGCAATGTTCCGTTATCGTGACTAGTGGTTGGTCATGGTTGTACTGTATGATTGGAACTTTAACTTCTTAATATAACAAAGCCAACATGTCTCGTGCATATGTTGTTATTGTATTTCAGTTAACTTGTTTACTTTAATGATATATGTATCTGTTTGCTTACGCATGTATGTATAGACTCTTTTTATATATGTATGTATGAATCTCGCTGAAATGTTTTTTTGGTTTAACCATCACTTTGGATTGTTGGTTCACCTTACTTCCAGTTTGTGATGCATCTTTTTCATGTTTTCCCTTCCAAGCTGCGTGTTTACATAGGTTTCCATGAGGCGTACTCATTCCACCTTCTGTGTATTAAAACCATTCATGCACCTTCCTTGGCTTGTTGTGCATGTCACACCCTTGCTACTAACAAGGAAATCTCACTTACCTCTACGTGAAACTGTGTTCAAGACAATACTGTACGACCCACTATTGGGACTCCTACACCAAACGGTCTGAGGTCTAGTTGGTACTTCTTACCGGGGAGATCCCTTGACATGTTTGCGGGTCCAACACCATTAACACTAAGACATTGTGACTGATGACTCTTTTGTATTTTTGATATTTTAATGAAAATGAGAAGCATTCCCTTGATCCAACACTAAGTTGACCTAGAGGGTTGATGTAGAATTTTTATACAAATCATCTAGCTTTGATACCATGTAGAAATTCCCACCTATAGATCACCTGATAATGCAATAGACTAAAGCAAAATACTTGATCTACTTCTACAACCAATTTAGCAGAAGCTTAATTGAACATGAGCAACATTAATAAGAACACATATAACTTATATGGAGAAATCAATCACACATGACACAGAAGACATAACCAGGGGAAATCCTCAGCCTAAAACCCCAACTCTATATTATCATACAAGCGGAAATATAGCTAGTATTACGAAAAGAATAAGATCAAAAGCTATCTTGCTCTCTCTGTCATACCTCTCCTACTCATAGATAGTTAAAGGCATCTATCTAACCTCTGGTCTACCCTCCAAGCCTCCTATTACTTTGTGCAATACAAACTGGGGTCCAGTGCAGCCACTTGTGTGAATTGGCCTCTTCACACTCTCACCAACCTCTGATCCAACTACGCAGTCCTAAAGGAGATAAATCCTCATCATGGATGAGCTTCCTTTATAAGAAAAATATTCATCCAACTGATAGTACAATATCCCTTCTATGATCTCAACTGGTTCTTTGTTTGAACTGACATGCATGAGTTATTTATGAGAGAATCCTCAGTTATTTGAAGTGCAGTAGTTATATGCAAGCATGCATTAACTAACTAAACTCACATTAATTTAAACAAACTTTTTAAATCAAATATAACTGGACTTGACTGAGTTAACTCAACCAGCTAATTACTACTCAAATTAGAACTCATCCTTATCTCTTTAACTGATGGATAAATTACTCAATTAATAGATAAATTGTTGCATGTCCTCACATAGACTTCATGTTTGATTTTTCACAACTAATTAACTCATGGTGAATTAATTTATTTATTTTCAAACAACTGTTAAGTTCAAATTCAAATTTTACTTCCTATTTTTAGTCCAGGGACTGAATAAAATTGGAATCCATCTGGAAATGCTAAAAATATAATGCTATTTTTAGCACTTCCATTTTCATTCCCTGTTGTCCAATCTAGCACTGGTACCCAAATTTCTATTTATAGTAGTGCTATTTTTAGCACTTCTATTTTTAGCATTTCTTGTTGCCATTTCCAACAGTTGAAGCTCTTGGGTTAGGGCCCAATCTTAGTAGCATAGGTTCCTCTTTTTTTACTTGTATGCTTAGATTACATTCATAGTTAGTTGTTGAAGTGATTTTGATTTTGTTAATCTACAATTATTTGGATGATTAATTATTTTGCTTCCATTTGTGGATAAATATATCAGTGGTATCATAGTGACAGTAAAGACTTCAGAAAATCTTGTGATAGTGGCTTCACCTCATCTCCATTATGTGATCATGATGTGAGAATTCCATTCACACAACCCAAAAATAGATTTCTTGTTTGGTTACTGCATAATGTAGGGTTTTGTGTTGAATATATCAATGTCTCTGAATTCCTTAGAAGTATTTGCAATTTCCATTTTGATCTCTTGAGTTTTATATGGTTTAAAAAAACTTCCATTCATAAACCTAGCCATTACCTATTAAATAACTTTGTTTTACTCCATTCAACTCATCTTTTGCATGTATCAATTTGTGCATAAACGAAGAAAATAGTGTATGTTGTTGTAGGAGCTTCTAATTTTCAGGGAGAACTCATCTCATTCTGTGGGCTTGCGTGACTTGTTGATTGAAATTGTGCATTGTGCAATCTCACCACTTAGCAAGTCAGTCTGCATTGTGCATTGTGCAATCTCACCACTTAGCAAGTCAGTCTGCATTGTGCATTGTGCAATTCCAACAGTCAACTAGCCTCCCAACAGTCCGGACTGCCTTTTGTGTAGTTTAGGAAGTTAGTCTCCTAGCCTCCCTGTGAAAATTTCACAATACTTGCCATCAGTCTCTCGGGTATGTTGCATGTTAGTCCTCAATTTTTCTTTGGTTTCAACTGACATATTTCTTTCCATGCATGTCGCATGTCTCCAAGTATAACAGGTGTTCGTCCATCTCTCAGCAACTTAGGATCAATGGCCTCCAAGAGAGCAGAGTCAAAGGACACCAACAGAAGTGCAACTGGAGAAGCAGTTGAGCAAGTATCTATGATTTTTCTGATTTACAAAGACACCAAGTTGATCATAGACAAAGAAATCAACCTTAAATGATAGGATATCAATGATTCATTCATAGGCACATTTGAGGAAGATCTTGAAGACGATGGAGTCTATGTGAACATTCATAATGCTGGCTTGTACTGGATTGCATGCAAGTATCCTGCATTTCCTTATGCGGACATGATACATTGGAACATCTCACACACTAATCTTGAGATGATGGTGTTAAGTAAAATTAGCAATATAGAGATTTCTACCTTTAGTGCACAGGAATATCAACAAATATACCACTTGTCGAAGCCAATGATCACAATGGAGACACCCTTCAGTATACCCAGTAGTAATGCAAACTCCAAGGATAACTTGAAGAGCTGGGTGAAGGAGCTAATCAAGGTCAGGATGACACCAAACTAGATTTAAAAGACAAAGATACCATGGAAGGCATATGAGTACTTGGTCATGTTTTCATGCTGCTTGTAAAACCAAAAGAGCATAGAGACCTTCCCGCAGAGTGTGGTAATCGTGTTGGACAACTGGCTAGTGAAGGAAAAGAATGCAACTGGCCTGACATGTTCACTCACAAGATGAAGGGACAGGTAATGGGAGCTCAATAGCTACCCAAAGGTCAGCAAACAGAAATATACATGTCCACGTACATCTTGGATGCAATCTGTGCCCGTCAAAAGTTCCCTGGCTTGAAGTGGGCAAGGACATCAGCGAGAACCTCCAAAAACACTTATTGCAAACTTGTTTTTCGAATGGAGCTTCCACGGAGTCATCACACAGTTGTCAAACAATTTTTTTACCTCGGTGTACAAGATGATATTTGAGCAAGATCCACCTTGCATGTCGAAGGCAACAATGGGAACTAATCGACATAGCAGATTGATATGCATCACCTTTTGGCACCTTCATATGGATGTACAACGTGGAGAAGCCTTTGCATGTTTTACCGAAGTTTTCCATGGACAAGATCATCATGCAAGAAGTGTCATACCATATCTCAACAAGATTGTCAACTATACTACATTAGTAGAAGAAGGCACCATGGCCCACTCTTTCATTGCATATCAGGTTGTACGAGATATGGAATCTCAAGCATGTGGATGCAGAGACAGAAGAATTCAAAGGATTTTCTTTCGGCACCAGAAGCTTCAATCTATACAACCCACATTTCTTTTGTGAAGGATCACTGCGCGAGATTGAAATTTACTTGGATCCATGGGGCATGTCATTGGGCTGAGAAAGACCTAGGGAGATACTCTCATAGCTTCTCCAGGCCCAATGAACCAGTCAAAATCACTGTGGAATGGTTAGCGAAGTAGTGTGAAGCAACATCTAGGCGAGCACCAAAAGCAGTAGTAACAGAAGGTAACATACCTACGCATGAAAAAGGAAAGAGCAATATTGTTGACAACACAGAGGCAGAACAAAGCTACAAGCTCAAAGCAAACCAACTTGTGGAGAAAGAAACTTTCGAAATACAGGCAAAGAGCTGATAGCACGAGAAGAGGAACATGCAAAGGCAGAGAGATAAACAAAGAATTAAGGAAATAGTGAAGGAGTTGTAAGATTCGAAGGAGAAACTCTGAAAATAACAGGAGCTGCATAGACAGGAGAAGGAATCACAATAGGGACAAACACAACAGGGGGAACAACATGCACAGATTGATGAAATTATGCCCATATAAGTAGTAAACTCATCTGAGCAGCTGACATAAAGTAGATAGGGTGAGAAGTCATAGGAGCAGTACTTCACTCAAGAGATTGAACGAGTACTTGAGCAGATGAATATAGAGATGGAGTAGACAGAGTTAGAACAAGACATTGAACTCATGCCTTACCACCAAGAGGTCGACCCACTAGCTTGACCAGATCTAGAATCAGAGCAAGTCCTGAGTGACCAAGGAGATAGTGAGATCCTTAGAGATAATCGAAAAGAAGAGATGCACAACATATCATTCAATGAGTCACAACATAGAGGTATGATATCATGCAGAGTGTTTACTCCGGATGCCCACACATATCTTTCTTAGTTTGAGCAATGAGTGATCATATCTGATGTGCACAAGCATCTATCTGTAGTGGTTGATTCTACCAAAGCATATGCCAAAGCCACTAGCTCGAGTGTTCGCTTCTTGATAGCAGAGAACAAGTGAATGACTGAGGAGTTACAAATGGCCAAGCAGGGAGGAGAATAGGTTACATCATCCACCTAAGAAAAGCCGATTAAGGTGATACTAGATGAAGTATCATCCCTTGAGATAGTCGTGCAGACATTTTATTCCATATTTGTTATTGTGCATAAGGCAGATGTCCATCTCAACAGTTGGCAACAGAGTTGTGCTAGGAGAGCACGTATGTTGTCAAACTTGCATACTATTGTTGACCACATGAAAACATGGATAATGAGATACAAGGGAGCCCAATTAGACTTTCCCAAGATGTTGAAGCCCATGGAGGTTGAGTTGAAGGCACACATCTGGAGTCAGATCTAGAAATATGAGGAACTCCCATAGCTCATCACTACTTTGCAAGATTCCCATGCATGGGTGTTTAGAAGCATGGATGTTGTTGTGCATGCACATGCGATTCCATCTATTGGGACACTCACCAAGGCAAAGATAAAGATTCAAGTCTGACAGGAGCTAGACTCATACTTTGACGAGTTTATACACATAGCCACCAACACAAACTTGGTGATTAGTGTAGACACTAGGGATCAATATTTCATTGGTTTGGCTGCATACAAGACAATGATGCGCATGTTATTAGATTATTTGGATAGAGGAGCCAAATGAGCGTACCTGATGTAATAGAGCCAAGAGTTAATTTCTAGAAATATGTAACCACAGAGTACACGAACACCATCGTGGACTACCAATATTGGCATCAATTTGCCACCATCGACCACTGTGAGAATGTCAAAGTGTTCATCTTCCCACAGTTGTCTGAGTGTTAGTGATGTCTTGCATGGCTTGCTCAAGCCTATCTATCTCACATGGGTACGTGTAGATTATATGTAAAATCTTGTAAAATGGAAATCCAAGTGTCGATAGTTAAATGTAAGAGTCGTATAGTTGAAGAATCATGATGGTAGGTGGATAGTCACAAAGAGGAATGTCAAGGGTCACCCCACCCTTTGTTATTTATAGTACCCCATAACTCATTGTATAGGCTTTTTGTTAGCCAAGCTTCCAATGGGAGTGTCTTAGAGAAAGCTTGGAGAGTATTGTAATGAGCCTTGGCTTCTCCATAGTGTAGACCTAGTACATCTCTTTAGAGGAGTAGGATGCAGTGACTGTAATGTTCCATCATCAGGAATAGTGGTTGGTCATGGTTGTACTATATGATTGGAACTTTCAGTTCTTAATAGAATAGAGCTAGCACTTTTCATGCAGATGTTGTTATTTTATTTCAGTTAACTTGTTTACTCTAATGATATATGTATTTGTTTTCGTATCCATGTATGTATAGAGTCTTTCTATATATGTATGTATGAACCTCACTAAAATGTGTTGTTAGTTTAACCATCACTTTGGATTTTTCATTCACCTTCCCTCCAGTTTGTGATGCATATTTTCTCATTTGTTCCCTTCCAAGTTGCACATTTACACAGGTTTCCAAGGGCCCCACTCATTCCACCTTCCGTCTATTAAAACCATTCATGCACATTCCTGGACTTGTTGTGCATGTCACACCCTTTCTACCAACAAGAACATCTCACTTACCTCTGTGTGAAACCGCAGTCAAGGTGATACTATACGACCCACTTTTGGGACTCCTACACCAAACAATCTGAGGTCTAGTTGGGACTTCTTACCGAGGAGATCCCAAGACATGTTGGTGGGTCTGGCACCGTCAACACTAAGACATTGTGACTGATGAATCTTATGTATTTTTTATATTTTAATGAAAATCAGAAGAATTCCCTTAATCCAGCACTGATTTGACCCAGAGGGTTGAAGCTCTTGGGTTAGGGCCCAATCCTAGTAGCATATGTTCCTCTTTTTGTACGTCTTAGATTACATTCATAGTTAGTTCTTGAAGTGATTTTGGTTTTGTTAATCTGCAATTATTTGGATGATTAATTAGTTTTCTTCCATTTGTGGATAGATATATCAGTGGTATCATAGTGACAAAAAACACTTCTAAAAATCTTGTGATAGTGGCGTTCACCTCATCTCCCTTATGTGATCATCATGTGAGGGTTCCACTCACACAACCCAAAAATAGATTTCTTGTTTGATTACTGCATAATATAGGGATTCTTATTCAATAGATCAATGTCTCTGAATTCCTAAGAAGTATTTGCAATTTCCATTTTGATCACTTGAGTTTTCTATGATTTAAAAGAACTTTGATTCATAAACCTAACCATAAGCTATTAAAGAATTTTGTTTTCCTCCATTCAACTCATCTTTTCCATGTATCGATGAATTTGCGCATGAATTAAGAAAATAGTGCATGTTGTTGCAAGAGCTTCTAATTTTCAGGGAGACCTCATCTCATTCACCTTGTCCAAGTCCTATCCACTTATGCTGCCAAGGTCCACCAAACCCTAAATCCAAATTCTTATTTTGTAAGCAATGTTGTCATTTCCATTGAGCAAATCCAACCATCTTAAAGCATTTGACTGAGCCTTAGATAGTGTGAAACTCCTCCATGCCTTATTTCCCCATTAGGTTCCTTTCACACACTTCATTTTACCTTTCTTACCATCTTCTAAGCTTTCGGCCTATTTCCTATAGTAAAACAAGGCATCTTGTAGTAGAACTAGGACATCTTGTAGCATTACAGGAAACCCTGTAGCAGTGTATTTTAAGCTTGAATTGACAAGAAATTGTCATCTAAGCTTAGATTAGGTCTCCACTTGGCTTCCATACCCTTGAAAGTAGTCTAGACCTTTTCTTCCATACCTATCTCCCCTACCAAAAAAAAAGTTAAAATTAGCATTTTCATTCATAAAACTAAACATAAAAAAAAGGATTTACTGCAATTTCTAAATTATCACATGCATGTAGTAGTCATAATAATTATTGGATTAAATTCCATGCTCAGTTAGTCCAGGACATGAAATTTTATAAATAAGGTTAAGCTATGTTTCTTTTGCAAGAAAAATGTGTAGATGTTTAGTTAGATGATTTCATATCACTTTCTAGCATCTTATAATTCAGTATTTCATTTCCTAGAGTAGGCAACACTCCCTTTTTGCATTAAGGATAATTTCCCTTTTCCATTTGATAGTCATACTCCTTCTAGTCAATAGAAGACTGGTTTAAAAAACCCTAGTGGTCTATCACCATAGTTGAAAAGTGACAAGAGTAGACCATTGCATCTATTGTGTGTATAGCACTGTCACCTCCAATTTTGTATGAACCCCAGGTTGATGAAGTAAAGTTGGTAGCCCCAAGAGTTGCAAAATTCTTGTTGCAATATTGGTGCTCATCACTTTTTGGTGCCGTTTCTGGGGAGATGTGTAAGTAGATGTGATTTATTCTTTCTTTCTTACTTTCTTTCCAATTTTGCAAGTAATTCCATTCAGCAAATAGCTGTAATCTTTCGGTTTCTTTCCAATTCTGCAAATAGTTCCATTTAGTAAGTAGTTGCAATTTTGTTTTGGTTTCTTTCCATTTTACAAGTAATTCTAAAAAAAAAACCCTAAAAAAAAGAAAAATTCTTTCATGACTTGTAGGAATAGATACAACTTAGGGAAAGTTTTGCTAAATACCCCCCACCACATCAAATAACCAACCTTCCCTCTTCTTTAGTGGTTGTGAGCTAGAGGACCCATTAGTCAAACAACCAAATATCATTGAAGAGCCTATTGTGGAAGAAGAAGAGACCATTCCACCAACCTACACCATGGATAAAAATAGAAATTGGATTGGAGACAGAGAAGGACCTAAGAATATAGCTGAGGGTGCTTTTCCTATCAGAGAAACTAATGGGGATGCTAGGATGAAAAACGTAAGCCCCTTTTCCCTTCCTCATTTGCATGGCTTGACCTCAGTGGACTCGGATACCTTTATATTCAAGTTTTTTGTCATATACAGAACTTATGGTTACACCTCTGATGACCAGAGGTTGAAACTGTTCCTATCCACCCTCGAAGATGCAGCCTTGCACTGGTTAATGGGTTTACCTCGGGACAACATCACCACCTCGGCTCAGATGTAACAAGCCTTCGACAGTAACGATAGGGACCATTGTAGGTCCAAAGATACCAAAGAGGAAAGTTTTATAATGACCTTGGGACATGATGAATCTTTGGAAGATTATGAGGAAAGGTTCCACCTCAACTACAAAAGGGTTAGCTGCACCCTTGATCCTGAATCATTTAAGCTAGTCCTTCTTAGAGGGGTCAAGGAAGATATCCTAGAAATCATAAAACTATTTTCAGGAGGGGACATCTATCATTTACCCTATGATGATATCAAATGAGCTTTCAAAAATCATTCTAGGGTAGCTAGAAAGAAGGGTACGACTAGTCAAACTTTGGCTAGTTCATCCTCCTCCAACACATCCATAAAAAGTGAAATTTGGAACATGTTGGAAGACTTCAAGAGTGAAATGTTGCATACCCTTGCTATGAAAATGGACACCATGTAGATCAGGAGGAAGCATGAGGAATAAGAAAGAGCCTTAGCTCTCTTGTGCCCTAGATGCACCAGGAGGCACCCTAGGAATGAATGTCCATTGAATCTTATATAAATATACTCGGTCTGTGAGGAGAACCACTCCACAAAAAAGTTCCCTTTTCTGCTTGGACTAAAAGATGTGTATTAGGGAACTGAAGGGGTGTTTGGAAAAATCTGCTATATCTACCAAAGGAGGGCTCAAGGACCTCAACCATACTAACAAGGCATGCAAGGGGCATCCTATTAATATTACAACCCTAACTAGAATACATTCATCCCCCTTGGTTCCCTCCTTCTCATCCTTCATGGTCCACACCTTCTCCTTGGTCTCTTGCACCTTAATACCATTCCCAGCCTACTAGTCAACCATTTTGGCCATATGAAACTCCACAACCTTAGTGGAATGCACCATCCCAGGGGTGGAGTCCCCCACACAACCAATCTCCTGCTTTACTACCTCCACCTCCATCTCAACCACAACTCCTATACCCGTCTCCACCTATGCAACCTCAGATGCCTACTCAACCAAATCTGAACCTAAACTATAGACATGCACAACAGGTCTAGAATGGAGAAGCATCTAACCTGCCTATGTTGTGGAAACTTAGGAAATTAACCTCAATCCTAGAAGATTGCTTCCAAATAATCAAGCTTCATCTCAACTTGAGGAGCTTGAAGAGGAAAAGGAGGAGAGTGCCCTCAAGAAAATCCACCTCCTTTTCCTGAGAAATTAATACATCTTGTCTAGCACATCTTAGAAGAGACTGAACTTCTGGGTGAATAGAAAAACCTGTGTGTTAAAATACCTCTTCTCCAAGCTATCAAGGATGTCCCCATATACAACACATTAACAAAGAAGAAATGTTTCTAACATCCTAGGAGGCAAAAGGAAGACACCCCTACCATTAATGTCATTGGACAACTATCTGAGTTAATGTTGGGGTGGGTGATTTTTCCAAAGTATCTAGATCCTGAAATTATTATTGAAGATGTACACATTGATGGAATCATTGTCCCATATACCTTGATCAATCTTGGGGCTGCCATCAATGTGATGACTAAGGAGACTATGCTTAAACTAAATCTTGAAGGATAATTAAGAAAGACCACAACAGTCTTGTAGCTTGCAGGCACATCCATAGTAGCTCCTAAGGGAGTTGTTGAGGATGTGATGGTATCCATTGATTCATGGGAATACCCGGTTGAATTCTTAGTTCTCCAACCTAAGACCAAGTTCAATGCTTATCCTCTAACCCTTGGAAGGGCATGGTTAGCCACTGTTGATGCTTACATAAGTTGTAGGGCTAGGAATATCACCATTAAAAATGGGCATTTGTCCAAACAATTGGTCTTGTACCCTCTTTCTCAATGATCTCTGGAGCGTGACTTACCTTTATGGTTAGAAGAGGAGGAGGAATATGAGGTCTACTCTTCCCCAATATATACCCTAGATGCTACTATAGGAGGGGAGCAACCTGATGAAAATGACCTGATTGAGAAAATCCTCGAGAATTAGCCCACCAACACCATGTCTCTTTAGGACTTAGTGGAGAAAGCTAGATATAACCCTTGGGCTAATTTGTGCCTAGCTGACTCAAGTCCTACTCATGTCAAAATGATAGAATTTGGCCTAGAAAGAATATTGAAAATCAACCCCTCTCTCTGAACATTAGGAGTTATGTGACATGCTAAGAAAGCATATGGATGCCTTTGCTAGAGTTACAAGGAAATGGAGGGAGTGCACCCTTTGATGTGTACTCACCACATTTAAATCAATGAAGGTTGCAAGCCAATGTTCCAACCTCAGAAGAGAATGAACCCAACCCTCAAGGATAGTGGCAAAGAAGAATTGTAGATGTAGGGTTCATTTACCCCATCTCATATAGTGAGTGGGTGTCTCCTCTGGTTCTGGTTCTAAAGAAGAATGGGAAGTGGAATATCTATGTGGGTTACAGAGATCTAAACAAAGCCACAAAAAAGGACCATTTCCCTCTACCTCTCATTGACCAAGTATTAGATGGTCTGGTAGGAAAGAAGTTCTTCTCTTTCCAAAATGGATTTAGTGGGTACAATCAGATCTAGATCAACCCAGAGGACTAGGATAAAACCACCTTCACCTGTCCCTAGAGTACCTTTTCCTATAGGGTCCTTCCTTTTGGGTTATGCAATGCCCCTCCAACTTTTTAGAGGGCATTCTTGAGCATCTTTGTAGAGCTAGTCCATGACTTTGTCGAAATTTATATGGATGATTTCACCCCTTATGGGTGTGATTTCTTGGAGGCTCTCTCTAACTTGGGAAAAGTATTGAAAAAATGCATTGAAATGAACTTATCCCTTAGTCCTAAGAAGTGTGATTTCTTGACGGCTGCACAGACTGTTCTAGGTCACTCAATATCCCATGAAGGACTGCAAGTGGGCCCAAATAAGAAAGCTATTATAAAAAGGGTCCCTACTCCTCAAAAGCAGAGGGATGTCAATTTTTTCTTAGGTTTAGATAGATACTATAGGATATTAATAAAAGACTTCAAGAAGGTAGCCTCATCTTTGTTTAGACTATTGGCCAAGGACTCCTAAATTTATGGTCAAAAAGATGCCAAGAGGCCCTAGAAACCCTAAAGGACAAGTTCATTACTTCACCTATACTATAAGGCCTAAATTGGGCTTTTCCTTTCCACATCCATGATGATGCCTCTGACAAAGCTATTGGAGTAGCTCTGCGCCAGATAGATTACAAGCTACCTTATGCCATTTACTTCATCACCAAAAATTTGTACAAAGATGAACTACACTATGATTGAAAAAGAGCTCCTAGTTGTTGTCCATTCCTTGAATAAATTTAGACATTACATCACTAACTACCAGACCTTTGTACATACTAACCATGTTTCTATTAAATATTTGATGAAAAAACCTGATGTGAATGCCTGAATTATTATATGGTTCCTTTTGTTACAACAATTTGATCTAACTATCATTGGTAAGCCTGGTAGAGAAAATGTAGTTGCAATCTTTTTTTGTCCAAATTGGATTTGCCTACAGGTGAGGAAGGAATGGTTGATGACCATCTTCCATATGAGCATTTATTCACCATTTCATTTCTCTCTTTGTGATTTGCTGACATAGAAAACTACTTAGTATCTTCATAGCTCCCTCCAAATCTATCCTCTAAGGAAAAGAGAAGAATTATCATGAAAATACCCCATCCACTTGGATTAGGGGAAATCTATTCAAGTTGGGCCTAGATCAAATTTTGAGAAGATGTGTTAAGGAGGACGAATTTTTTGACATCCTTATGACCTATCATGATGGGCCTTGTGGAGGTAACTTTTCATCCAAAAGGACAACTTTCAAGATACTACAAATTGGCTACTATTGGCCCACTCTCCACCAAGATGCAAGAAGATATACTAGCTAATGTGACACATCCCCAAGAATGGGGAAACCTACTCGCAAGGATGAAATTCCTTTGCAAACTCAAGTGAATTTTGAGACATTTGACAAGTAGATCATGGTTTGCATTGGATCCATTAATCCACCACCAGGATAGAAAAAGTACATCATTGTGTGCACTAACTACTTGCCAAAGTGGGTTGAAACCAATGCTGTCAAGGTAGCCAAAGAAGAAAAAGTGGTTGAGTTCTTGAGGGAGAATGCATTTTACAAGTTTGGATACCCCAAATATCTAGTCACTGATAAGGGAACTCAATTCACCTCACACAGGATTGAGAATCTGTTAAGCCAGCATAAGATCGAGCACAGGAAATCCACTCCTTACCACCCTCAAGCGAATGGACAAGTAGAAGTTACCAACAAAGCATTGGTAATCATTCTGATGAAGGTGGTGTGAAGCAGTAGGAAGGATTGAGTTGGCATACTAGTGGAGGCCACTTGGGCCTACAATAAAACTTGGAATAAAACCACTAGCTTCACCCCTTATGATTTGGTCTATGGGAGGAAGTCTCTGCTCTCGATTGAGTTAGAGTAAAACACTTTAAGAATGGAAGTACATTTGGGTTTGGATGTTACAAGGGCACAAAAAGAGAGATTTCTCCAGCTTAATGGGTTAGATGAATTCAAGATGCAGTTCCTCCTCCACACAAAGGTGACTTAAGTAGAAATAAAGGTCTGGCATGAAAAAAAAATTAGAGACAAATTGTTTCAAGATGGTGATTGGGCTCTGCTATATGACTCAAGGTTTAAGGATTTCAAAGAAAAATTGATGACCAGATGGCTGGTACCATATGTGATAGAAAAGTGCAATGAAAATCAGGTTGCTCAGATAAGAACCATTGATGAAGAAGGTATCCCCTTGATTGTCAAAGGGTATAGATTGAAAACCTACAAAAGGCCTTTGTCAAAGGACGGGTTCACTAGTAGTATCTGTAAGGAAGTAATAGTGATTGAAGGAGTCTTGGATTCCACCTCACCAAATTCTTTAAGACTGTTGAATTTAAAAAAAAAAGGGGAAAAACAATAAGAGACCTAGGTGAAAACCTCCATGAGGCACCGAAGGGCCACTTTTGGGTTGAAAACCTCCTTGAGGTAGCCAAGAGTGAAAAATAAAAAATAAAAGATCCTTGGGTGAAAAATTTTCTTAGAGGCACCTCGGTTAGGAAACTAGGATGAAAAACTCCTTTGAGGAGACCTAGTTGTCTTTCAAAAAAAAAAAAAAAAAAAAACACAAAAATTTAATGGCAGGGACCTCAAATCTAACCACTCATAAGAGTTCTGGTTTTTACAGGTTTTCAAGAAAATAATGGACACTAAGTTCAGAGGGCAGCAAGCCATGCAAAACACCATTTTTCCTTCATTCGTTTCATATCCTCCATGACCATAATGTTTCATTCATTCATACTCATCTCCAACATAAATAATATAATATATAGATATATATAAATAAAATAAAAAATCCAATTTTCAGGCAATGATGTGACTTCTACAAGATTTCTTGTAGTTACTATAGGAGTTTCTTATAGTGCTACAGGAAGTCCTAAAAATCTACAAGAATGAAATTCTAGTTGAGAAATCATGATGAGGGCTTATTTTGGGTTGAAAAAGGAGGCCATTGACTTCACCACATCTCAACCAACACCATCTCATGACCATATCACCCTCTGTGTCCATCAAGAAATCCACTTAGAAGAAGAAAAATTATAAAAAATATATATAAAAACAAAGTTAAGAAAGAGAGGAAACAAAGAAATATCAAAGGGCCATACCACTAGCAGCCTACCTCATCTACCACTCCATTTCCACCCCTTCCACTCCTACTTCAACATCTATTCACCCTCCAAGAAAAAGAAAGGAAAAAAAATTTCAAAAAGGGGCAGCTACAGGATTTCTTGTAGTACTACAAGAAACCCTGTAGCAGCCTATATTGAAACAAAAAAAGTCTCCAAGCTCCTCCTTCAACACCCATGCACAATACGAATAGAAGCACACCCATAGGCACTATGAAACCTATCCAAAGCTCATCACCTTCACATCACAATGAGAATACAACCTATCAGCAGAATCAAATCAACAAAACAAGAGAAAAAGAGAAGATGTACCTGAACTAGAAGCAGCACAACAGAGCCACCCTCCAGCATGCATCAACAAAGCAAAGGAAGCCACAAATATGTCACCCAATCCACACTCACTCATAAGTATGAATATGAATAAACTTGTAGGAATATGAAAATTTTTGTTTTATAAGGTGAAGGTGGCTAGTTAACTTGGAAACCCTTAGCTCGATAGCAAAAAGTTAAGTGCTAGTCAACTAAACATGTGGCAAGGTCACATCAAAGGAAATAAATCAAAAATGTGTTCAAGTTATGTTTTACAGGAATGGGTGATGATTACGAGAAAGGGTTGCATGATAACTAATAGCGTGCCAAGGGTCCAAAAGGAGAAATTACATACCTAGCTAGTCAGCACATCGCTGAATGAAATCGACCATAAATAGAAACATTCCCTAACTTTCATGAAAGACATTGTTCGTTTTGATATTTTGAGAGTTTGGACCACTTGGAGGAGCCATCGAAGGAGAAAGATAGTCTTGGCCATCCTACAGTGAACACCTACAGGAAACGCAGGAAAACTACAAGAAATAGTGAGGAAAGCTAGTCTCAGCCATCCACAAATGAGCACCTATAAGAAAAGAAGGAAAACTATAGGAATTAGTGAGAATTGTAAAAAATGATATGAGGAGGTGCCTAGGGCCTAACTATTCAAGAATTCTCCCCAACCAAGGCATTACAGTGAAAGATAGGTGCCCATATCCTCTGTGCTTTCATTTGTAAAGAGGAAAGGAAAAGAAATTGTCATTTTTTTCTAAGTAATTACAATGTGCATAGAGATATACAAAATTTTGTGTAGGAATTGCATGAAGTAAAGGGAGAATTATAGTCATCGCCATCCTAAACTCCAAACCCTCAGTCACCTGGTAAATATCTTAAGCTATAGCCACCAAACTTCATACAATCAGATTGAGAGAGAGAGAAGATGACAGGGGGTTTCAACCGAAGGGAGGCTACAAGAACAACTAGAATACATCTCCTTCCTTGTGTCTTAGAGATATTTAGAAGGCATCAATGGTTGGGATTCTTCGAGCTACTTAGAGGATATGATGATGATGTAGCTAGCGAATTTGCAATGTCACTCACACCCCAAGCTAGACTCATTGTTAATGTTGTAGTGAGAATATTGTCAGTAACAATTACCCCTAAAAGCATTAGCAAAATCACTACACTTCATCTAGGTTTATAATGGAGAAAAGAGGATAAACATAGAAGCACTTATGCTAAGAAGAAAATTTTCTTAGAAGATGAGGAACCAATTGAGGACAAAAATGGGATTAGAAGGGAGAGAATTCCATACCCTTGGGATGAAGTAAGCTATCACATTCTCAAGTATATTCCTTGTGAAGGAAGGCTCAGTATAGTCTATGGTTACTAGTTTAGACTCCTCCATGAGTTGAGATTTGGATAATAGTTACCTCCTCATAGAAAGCTTAGTGTGCCCTACTTTTTATTGCAGTCAATGATAAACATGAGCATCAAGGTACAAGAAGGAAAGCATCAGCAGTTGGCACATCATTGGCTGATCAAGCTCATTCTAGAAGATGCCCTAGGCCAATTAAGAATCCCTATTATGTGGTCAACATTTGTGGACATGAACAGAGAAGATGTAATTCAAGCAATTGAGTATGAAAGTGACCCAACTTCCAATGGTGAATAAGAGGAATAAGAACCATAAGAAGAGGAGAAATAAGAGCCCAAATAAGAGGAAGAAGAACCTAAAGAAGGAGGAGAGGAACATGGATAAGAAGAAGAAGAACTAGAGGAAGAAGAGGAGGCAGAGATAAATGAAATAGAGGAAGAAAAGGACAGTAGGGAAGAAGTACAAAAGGATGAATCAAGTCCTCAAATGCATAGATAGGAAGGAGAGGAATCCCCAAGAGTGTCGCCTGAACCTGCAAAGAAGGAGGAAACTATCACCTTGGCTTATCTAAGTAAACCCATAAAATCAACAGGAAAGAGGCAGAGGTAGACTCCAATATGCTTCAAAACAAGGAGGAGCACCAGGATAAAAGAAGGGAGACCTCAAACATCTACCAAGACTCCTATAATAATTGTCAAATACTCATGAAGAGAACAAGAAAAGCTAGTCTCTCCAGGGATGAAAGGTGAAGAGGGAACATCAAAACATAATTCCCCAAGGTCACCAATCACCTATGTTAGGAGGATTCTCACCATGTCAACCTCAACAAAGCAAATTAAAGAACCTTTGACCCCCTTTCAAAAAAGGAAAAACCTCCTACAGGAAACATAAACAATCCTATAGGAAACACAAAAAAAGGAGAAGGAGGGACCCCAGGGACAAATGAAAGGAAAGGAAGCAACAACACAAGTACAAGGGGAGAAAAATACTTCAAAGAAAGTAAAGGGAGAATCCAAATAGATACAGAAACCTATCCCACATCCCAATCTCATCTCCTATTACAAATTCATTGAGGAAGGCAGGGTAATACCACAAAAATTTGCCATCCCTATATTCTTTGAGCTTGAAAAGGAGAGAGCAAGGACACATCGTTGCATGCAAATTGCTAAATCAAAAAGTGTAGAGGATGTGGGCCATGTGGAAGAGAATGTGTTAGAGATGGGTAGAGAGTTGAGTGAAATAAGAGACAAGGAAAGAGTGATGAAATCTCAACTAGAGGTTGAGAACACATGGTCGATGAGGAAAGTACAAGAAAAAGAGAGCCAAATGGCCACTATGGCAAGTCTCTCTCTAGAGGCACTGCAATGAAGGATGTCAACAAAATCATATGCCCTATACCTCAAAGAACAATGGTTGTAGTTTCAGATAAAGACTCTAGCACAATAAGGGATTATTCCTTTCCAAGACTATAGGCAGTTCATTGAGCTTTGTGACCAAAGCACCCTGGGGTACAGGGCCAAGCTATTTGAATTCTACTTACATAACTTGACCTTAACAGACTTGGATGTGTGGGACCCCATTCCAAAGTTGGGGGACTTGCAACTGTTGGCCTTGGCATCATGGATGATTCATGAGGAGGCCATAGCTAAGGAAGTAAAAAGAGTATTAGAAAGAGAAGAAACAGATCCCATTTACATTAGAGTAGAGTAGAGAAATCACATGGCTTTCATTAGCACCCACATCCTCATCTCCAATGATCCCCAACTTGCACCAAGACGCAAAGCTAGACAAGAGCAAGAAATCACTCATTTTGAGGACACTTTGAGATTGCTAGGGGATGAAAGCAAGCAAGCATGCCAAAGGAGATGGGGCACCTTACCCTATAGCCTAAATATTAGGGAGTATCGTTCCCCTGAAAGAATGAGGGATGCACTAGAGAGGACCCCACTGTATAAGAAGGCATTGTAGAGACTCAAAATCAATTGGATTGGATTGAAACTCAGTCCACCATTTGTCTTGGGTATGTTAGAAGGGATAAAGGAAGAATAAGAAAGAAAGTAGTAGGAGGAAATAGAGAAGCATGCAACAATTTATCTACTAGAGGAGAATACAAAAAGAGAAGCCTGGAATGTCAAATAGGCCACCAAAGTAATGAAGGACATGGACATATATTGAGTTTCTCATAGGATGAGCAATAATTTTAGTAGGGGGTGATGATGAGGCTCATCAATGGGTAAATTTTATGGACCTTAATGACACTCTCCAGCTTATTAAAATCAAGGTTTCTCACATTTGTTTACATGTTTCGTTATATTTTTCTTAGTGAGAAGGGTAAATATGAGATGTCATGTCTTGTGGTCTAATGTGCATTAATTTCAGGTTTTGGAGAAATTTTGGCTAATTAAAGTGCACAAAGTCAAAGTAGACGAGCAAGAGGAATTTTAGGAGATTAGATCTCCCTCCCTAACTGCTCACTCACTTGAAGATTCCTCCACCAAATCTCATCAACTTAGAGTTACAAATGAGCAAGCTATTGAGGTTATTGGAAGCCAAACCAGTGATAGTTGAAGACCAATTCATCTCGAGTTGGGAGCCAAGCCTCCATAAATGTAAGGAAAATGTTGGTAGCTTCAGTTGTATAAATAAGAATGCCTCTAGCCTGATTAGGATTTGACCTTTTTTGTTGTAGACAAGAGGCATTTTCGAGCTAAGACATTGTAACTAATGACTCTTATGTATTTTTTATATTTTAATGAAAATGAGAAGCATTTCCTTGATCCAGCATTGAGTTGACTCAGAGGACTGAAGCTGTTGGGTTAGGGCCCAACCCTAGCAGTAGAGGTTCCTCTTTTTGTACTTGTATTCTTATATTAGATTCATAGTTTGCTGTTGAAGTGATTTTGGTTTTGTTAATCTGCAAGTATTTGGATGATTAATTAGTTCGCTTCCATTTGTGGATAGATAGATCAGTAGTATCATAGTGACATTAAACACTTCAAAAAATCTTGTGATATTCGCTTTCACCTCATCTCCCTTATGGGATCATGATGTGAGGGTTCCATTCACACAACCCAAAAATAGATTACTTGTTTGATTACTGCATTATCTAGGGTTTTTTGTTGAATAAATCAATGTCTCTAAGTTCCTTAGAAGTATTTGAAATTTCCATTTTGATCTCTTGATTTTTCTATGGTTTAAAATAACTTCCCATAAACCTAGCCATTGACTATTGAATAACTTTGTTTTCCTCCATTCAACTCATCTTTTCCATGTATAGATGAATTTGTGCATAAATGAAGAAAAGAGTGTATGTTGTTGGAGGAGCTTCTAATTTGGATGGAGACCTCATCTCATTCCCCTCATCCAAGTCCTATCCACCTATGTTTCCAAGGTCCACCAATCCCTAAATCCGAATTCTTGTTTTGTAAGAAAAGTGGTCATTTTCATTGAGACAATCCAACCATCTTAAAGCACTTGATTGAGCCTTGGATAGTGTGCACCTCCTCCATGCCTTATTTCCCCATTAGACACCTTTCACACACTTCATTTTACCTTTCTTGCCATCTTCTAAGCGTTCGACCTATCTCCTATAGTAAAACAGGGCATCATGTAGTAGAAATAGGACATCCTACAGTACTATAGGAAACCTTGTAGCAACCTATTTTAAGCCTAAATTGAGCAAGAATTCTCATATGAGCTTAGATTAGGTCTCCACTTGGCTTCCATACCCTTGAAAGTATTCCATACATTTTCGTCTATACCTGTCTCTCCTGCCAAAGAACAATTGAAAATTAGCATTTGCATTCATAAAACTAAACATCAAAAAAGGCCTTTTCTACAATTTCTAAATTAGCACATGCATGCAGTATTCATAATAATTCTTGGATAAAATTCCATGCCCAGTTAGTCTAGGTCATTAAATTTTATAAACAAGGTTAAGCTAGGTTTCTTCTGCAAGAAAAATGTGTAGATGTTTAGTTAGATGGTTTCATGTCACTTTGTAACATCTTACAATTCAACCTTTCATTTCCTAGAGTAGGCAACATTCCCTTTTTGCATTAAGGATAATTTCCCTTTTCCATTTGGTAGTCAGACTCCTTCTAGTCAATAGAAGACTACTTTGAAAAACCATAGTGGTCTATCACCCCAATTGAAAAGTGACAAGAGTAGACCATTGCATCTATTGTGTATACAACATTGTCACCTCCAAGTTTGTATGAACCCTGGCTTGACTGATCCTTGGATAGTATGCACCTCCTCCATGCCTTATTTCCCCATTAGACACCTTTCACACACTTCATTTTACCTTTCTTACCATCTTCTAAGCTTTCGGCCTATTTCCTATCATAAAAAAGGGCATCATGTAGTAGAAATAAGACATCTTGTAGTACTATAGGAAACCTTGTAGCAACTTATTTTAAGCCTGAATTGAGCAAGAATAGTCATTTGAGCTTAGATTAGGTCTCCACTTGGCTTCCATACCCTTGAATGTATTCTAGACCTTTTCCCCCATACATGTCTCCCTTGCCAAAGAACAAGTGAAAATTAGCATTTGCATTCATAAAACTAAACATCAAAAAAAGGCATTTTCTGCAATTTCTAAATAAGCACATGCATGTAGTGGTCATAATAATTCTTTCATAAAATTCCATGCCCAGTTAGTCTAGGTTGTTAAATTTTATAAATTAGGTTAAGCTAGGTTTATTTTGTAAGAAAAATGTGTATATGTTTAGTTAGATGGTTTCATGTCACTTTGTAACATCTTACAATTCAACCTTTCATTTCCTAGAGTAGGCAGCATTCCCTTTTTTCATTTAAGGATAATTTCCCTTTTTCCATTTGGTAGTTAGACTCCTTCTAGTCAATAGAAGACTGCTTTGAAAAACCCTAGTGGTCTGTCACCCCAGTTGAAAAGTGACAAAAGTATACCATTGCATCTATTGTGTATATAACATTGTCACCTCCAAGTTTGCACGAACCATGGGTTGATGAATTAAAGTTGGTAGCCCCATGAGTTGCAACATTCTTGCTACAATACTAGTGCTTATCAACTAGATTTATAGTTGTTATGTATTTATGATAAAGGATTATTGCTAGATTGAGTAGTAAATAGTTTATGTGAAACTTAAATATTAATTTGGAAGAAAATTCATATTGGATTGTTGTTCAATAGAACCCTAGATTGTTTTGTTTCATGTAATATATGTTTCACTTTACATTCGATATAATTTCCACCCTCCAAAATTGAATATGTAACTTTAAAAAAAATACCTACTTTTAAAATTAATTTTAAAGTTTAACTATAGTTAATGCATATAATGTTGATAAAAACACTATAATTTTATAGAATTAAATTGTTAAAAAATATAGAGACTTGTAGATAATAAATAATTTTCCTTTACTTGATAATTACTTGTGATGTATGTTTCCCTTTAATTACTTTATTATATCTTGTTCATCAAGAAATTATCAAAAACAACAGGACAAAGTACAAAATATATAGGCTCCAAGCCAAGGAAAAACTAAAAAAAATATTCTCTTCTTATATAGAATATGCTTACAAAGAGACTTCCAAGACCCAATGACCAAAGCGAACAACCCTACCAAGCACCAAGTCACCCCCCAGCAAGATCTTCTCCAAGGAAGCTTCCAAACTTCAACATATTGTAACTTCGTCCGAGAATTTCGGCCCCGCAAATGTTCCTAAGAATTTTGGCCCTGTAATTTCATCATACTACAGCTTCATAGATTCACAAACCCTAGCAACTTCACACATGTCAATAAGAAAATATAACCTTCCAAATTTTTAAAATTTTCCTCCTCTTCTTCATTGTCCCATCTACTTTTTGTCTTCTTTTCTATTGCAGATCAAACTTGCGATGAGATATGTGCTCCAAGTGGGTCAAATTTCTCCCTTATATTGCCCTCACTAAGGGTCAAATTACTCTCCTTTAGGCCGACCTGATATTCTCTTGGGCCAACATGGTCTTGGGATACAAAATTAATTTTTCTTGATAAAATAAATATCTTTCTTTATTACAATGGGTCCAAATGGCACTATGACACCAATATTATTATTTATCCTAGAAAGACCTAGAAAACCTGAAAGCCTGAAGAACATGTTTCTGACTTAAACTTGAATCTGAAGCCCATACTCCAAAAATAAAACATACTTTATTTTTCTTTCTTTTTCCTTTTTTCTCATTCTTTAAAAAAAATATGCAATGTCATGATTATAAGGTCATTATGAAGACTAAACCTAGACTAGTTACAATTTTCAACACTCCTTCCTAACTAGGGAGGTATTCATAATCCCATTACATGGTACAAGGAATCTCATGTAGAAATTCGCACTATAGATTAACCTGATAATGCAATATAACTAAAGAAAAATACTTAATCTACTTCCACAATCAAACTTGCGGAAGCTTAATTGATTTTGAGCAAGATTGAATAGAACACATATAACAGATGAAGAAGATTCAATCACACATAAAACATAGAAGAATGTTGGAAATAATACTGATAGGGGGGGGGGGGGTGAATCAGTATTATCAAGTCACTTATTTATTTTTCAAACCCAGATCATATATGCTACTTCAGTTAGATAAAACTGCGTATATACGCGACTACAAAGAAGGAAATCCACGTATGTAATGCAGACTTATAAATTAATTTATCTTACAATTGCTGATCATTATTCTGTGTATTAGAATCGAATAAATAGTAACCATAAATAGTAAAACAGTGCTGAAGACAATCACACACAAGAGCACAAGATGTAAGGTGGAAACCCAATGTGGGTGAAAACCACCTGCTGCAATTCGTCTATATCTTCTTTTAATAAGAAAATTCTTTTGACAATGTATTAGTGCAGTCCTTTACCAGCACGCAGGCTGCAACCTGCAGAGAGATACAACCCTCTCTCGTTTTCGAGCTAATCCTGGAAGGGAGCTACAACCCCCTTAGCTCTTGCACTAGCCAAGATACTAGTACGTAGGTGCTAGCCTACAGAAGGCTACAACCTTCTCTTTCTTCCAGGGACCACGTTTCATAAATTTTCAGACTGGATCCATGGACATCAATCAATCATCAACAATCTCTTTTTCACCAATTAGCACTGAATCAAGTGGACACTTCTCTGACAACTATAAATCTCAGTAACAGTAACCAAATTCTGAACCCAGAACATAGCAGCAATAAACAGAAGTAGCTAGATCACAACTCAAAAGATATACACTACGTTAATAACCTGAAACCTGTGTGCATACGCTTCTGTCCTTGGAACAACCTATGTATACATTGTTTTCATTCACTGAACCAACGTGTATACGCGCCTTCGCTTCACTAAACCTGCATACAGATCTTATAAAGGATAATTCACTCTTTCAAATATTCAGACACTAATTAACCTAGATTATCAGATTTATAGATCAAGTATGCGTCACATATAAAAGATCAAAATCATACAAAGATACTATCATTCAAGCCTTAAGATCATGATCCATCAATAGAACTCATCCTTCTCTTTGCGATAAGGTTCCTCCTTCATTTAGATCTAGATCTGCACCATAACCCCAATCACCAATATTTCAGATCTAGCACATATTAGATATTCAATTAATTCAGATCATCCTTTGCCAAACGATCTCCTTCCTCTTTTATAGTCTTAGGCCTTCCACAATACCACGGTCCAAAACCATAATAAATCAATACCATGGACCCAATACTTGGGATCAACACTTCTGATGAAACACCATGGTCCAAAACCATAGGTTCAAATACCAAGGACTAACTACCATGGACCGAAATAATTTCTCCAACATATACGCGCTTTTCTTTGCGTGAAAGTGCGTGTATATGCATACGCACCTTTGTAACGTCTAACCCGCATGTATATGTGTCTTAGTCTAGATGAACCTGCATATATGTCTTTTCCTTCATTCTGAAAGCCTGAACTGAGATCTGTTACCAAAGAGAGTTTCCATCAAGGACAACACCTATGCCATAGTGCCAACAATATCCCCCTTTGGACTTGATGGCAACCCCAAGATCCTCAAAGTTATTCTCCCCCTTTGACATCAAGGGCAAAGGGTTGTGCTCCCTCTGAGTACATGCTAAAATATTTGCCCTGCTATGCTGACCATCCTCCCCCTGACTGTAGGTGAGATCTGCAAAAGATGTTCTCCAAGAAGAACCAGGACATATACATCATAAAAGACCTTCCTATCACCAAAAGACTCAATACATACATCACCCAACCATGTGGGGATTACATATGACAACCAAGTACATTACATCTTCATCCCAGGCATAGTGGGGAAACCAAAATAGGTCGTTACATGACCTTGACACCATAAAAGAGATACATGACATAGAGACGAAATATGTAGAGCAAGACTTATGAAATTCACCAATAACTGATAACAGAAGCATCTGTCAATCACCATTCAGATCAGCAACCAAGATTTCTTTCTGTTCTCCCCCTGCCTCTATTCCACCTGAGACCAACAACAGTTGTGAAATAGAACCAAAAAATTCTAAGATAATGCCAACAATGCATCATTAGAAGTTTGCCTGCTCCCCTTGACTAGTGCTAGATGGTCTCTTTCAGACCCATATCAAACTATCTTCAACCAGAGCCTTTCCCTTCTGATATCCATCAAGCCTCCATATACGCGATTGTATCTGTACAAACCAGCGTATATACGCAGATACTCCTCAGGCAACATGCGTACACCCATTTTTCTCTGAAACTAACAGGATTTAGCAGCAAGATGATGCATCAAATACCCCCAGCTTTTGTCTGAGGTATTCAAAAGTTTCCCTGGGTAGTGGTTTGGTGAGTATATCAGCAGCTTGTTCCTTAGAGGGAACATATTCCAGCTTGACCTTTTGTTCCAGCACTTGTTCCCGGAGAAAATGATATTTGATAGGTATGTGCTTGGTCTTTGAATGCATGCCTAGGTTCTTTGAAATGGTTATTAAACTGTATTATCACATAAGATGGAGATAGGTGGTGTACAAGTGATTTGAAAATCATGCAAGGTTTGCATCATCCAAAGGAGTTGAGTGCAGCAAGATGCAGCAGCGACATATTTTGCTTCAGCTGTAGATAAAGCAATCGAACTCTGTTTCTTGTTGAACCAAGATACTAATCTGGAACCCATAAAGAATTCACCACCACTTATGCTTTTTCTATCATCCACGCTTCCAGCCCAACCTACATCTATATAAGCATGAAGAGTGAGATTTGTATTTCTTGGATACCATAAGCTATAGTTTTGAGTTCCTTGAAGATATTTGAAAATTCTCTTTACTGCCTGAAGATGGGATTCCTTAGGATTTGCCTGAAATATTCCAACTATTCCTACTGCATGCATGATGTCTGGTTGAGTACCTATCAAATAAAGAAGACTTCCAATCATGGATCTATAGGTTGGTTGATGCACTGCTGTTGATTCATCATTTGCATTGAGGCTGCATCCTGTAACCATAGGGGTACATATTGGTTTTGCATCTTCCATGCCATATTTCTTGAAGATCTACTTGAGATACTTGGTTTCAGATAAAAAAATACCACCTTCATTTTGTTGGATTTGCAATCCAAGAAAATATGTCAGTTCTCCAAGCAAAGACATTTCGAATTCTTTTTGCATTACCAAGGCAAAGCTTTGACTCATAGCTTCTTCATTGCTGCCAAAGATAATATCATCTACATACACAACAAGTATTAACAATTTGTCATTTTCAATTTTTATATAAAGATTGGTATCTGCTGATCCTTTTGAAAAACCTTGTTGATGAAGATATTTGTCCAAACGGTAGTACCAAGCCCTTGGAGCCTGTTTGAGACCATAGAGAGCCTTCTTTAGTTTGCATACAAGATTTGGATCATTACCAAGGATGAATCCATCTGGTTGCTCAATATATACTTCTTCTTCTAAATCACCATTTAGAAAGGTTGATTTCACGTCCATTTGAAATACTTTGAACTTCTGAAAGCTAGAGAGAGCAAGGAACATTCTAATTGCCTCAAGTCTAGCAATGGGAGAAAAAGTTTCTTCAAAGTCTATTCCTTCTTGTTGTGCATACCCTTTACAAACCAGTCTGGCCTTGTTTCTAATCACTTCCCCACTTTCATTCAGTTTGTTTTTGAAGATCCACTTTGTTCCTATGACATTCTTATCTTTTGGTCTAGGAACCAACTCCCAAGTGTTATTCTTTTCGATCTGCTCAAGTTCTTCATCCATTGCTTTGACCCAGCATTCATCTTTGCATGCCTCTCTTAGATTTTGTGGTTCAATGGAGGAAAGTAATGCCAAATAGCTTGAAGCTTCTGCAATTGTTCTTCTTGTTTGTATACCTGCCTCTTTCTGCCCCAAAATTTGAGTTTCTGGATGATTCTTTTGAACATATCTAGATGGAGTCTTTTCTTCTATCCTTATTTGTTCTTCAGGCTCCTCATGGTTTTCTTCTTCATAGGTTTCTTCTTCATCATGAATCTTATTTTATGTTGATGGATAGTCCTCATCATCTTCGAAATCTTCAAATCTTACCTGCCTAGGAGTGTTTTCTTCTTCATCAACCACTACATCAATACTTTCAACAATATTTCCAAGCCGTTTATTATAACACTTGTATGCTTTGCTATGGGGAGAGTAACCAAGGAGAATGCCTTCATCTTCTCTAGGTTCAAGCTTGCCAAGATGTTCATCAGTATTTTTGATATAGCATTTGCTTCCAAAAATTTTGAAATATTTTACCGAAGGAATCTCACCATACCAGAGCTCATGAGGGGTTTGAGTGTTGTTTACCCTGACATTTGTTTTGTTGAGAATAACAACTACCACAAATGCAAATTCACCCCAAAAAGTTGCGAGAGTTCCAGACTCATCAAGCATAGCACGAGCCATCTGTTGAATCGTCCTGTTCATCCTTTCTACTACTCCATTTTACTGAGGAGTCTTGGCTGTAGAGAATTCCCTTCTTATTCCATGTCCTTCACAAAAGTCTAAGAATTCATTTGAGGTAAATTCCCCACCTCTATCAGACCTGAGGCATTTAATTTTGTGATCTGATTCGTTTTCAACCAAAGCTTTGAAGGATTTGAAGTTTTCGAAGGCTTCATCTTTGTGCTTCATAAGTCCTATCCAAACCATCCTTGAATAGTCATCAATGAATAATATAAATTATTCTTCTCCCCGAGGCGACATTCTCCTAGATGGACCACATACATCAGTATGGACAAGCTAAAGTGGCCTGCTTGCTGAACCTTCCTTCTCAGGGAAGTTAGTTCTGGTTTGCTTACCAAACTGACATGATTTGCATATAGTATTGTCTGGAATTTTGATGTCTGGAAGACCACGAACTGCCTGGTATTTGCATGCTTTCCTTATCTGTGAGAAACTTAGATGCCCCAACCTTTGGTGCCATAGCCAGTGTTCATCATTCTTGCTCAAATAGCATTTTTGTTGTCCTTCTTCAAATATGTATAAATTATTTGGAGTTCTTATGCCTTTGATCATTGTTTTTCCTGTATCAAGGTCACGAACACTACATCCATTTGATCGAAATATTACCTCAGTTCCTTGATCGCACATCTGACTGACACTCAGTAGATTATGCTTCAAGCCATCAACATACAAAACATTTCCATCTTTGACTTTTTCTTTTAACTAAGCAATGCCTTTTCCTTTTATGACTGCAGGGGTATCATTTCCAAAAGAAACTTTCTTTCCCTTTTCTAACGCACTATATGATTGAAGTTTTTCTTTATCACCTATCATATGCTTCGAACATCCAATGTCGATGTACCATTGATTTTCCTATCCTTCTACATATAAAGTTATCCCACATCTTTCTTGTTGTGGTTCCTTCATTCTCCATGTTCTGGTACTTGAGGTTTGTTCCTTCTGAGTTATCTTCTGAAACCTACTCCTGCATTCAGAATCTTTATGACCGAAGTTATTACAAATAGAACATTCAATTTCATTTTCAAGGGCGGAAAAGTTGTTATAGGTCCTTTTCATAATTCCAGTCATACTTCTTTGCTTTTTAGCTTCTCTAGTCATGATTGTCTTATAGGCAACACATTGAGCTACTTTGTAGCCAAAGTTATGGAAAGAGAAACATTGGCCATTAAAGAAACTCCTACAATTATCAAATCTACCAGCCAAATGATTGTAGTTTCTATTTTCATCCATTCTTGAGGTAAATTGAGAAGATTTTACCTGTGGCTGGTTGTAGCTTTTATTCATCCTGAAGGTGGATTTCCCCCGATTTATCTGGTAGTCTTTGTTTATTCTTGATGTAAATCATCCTTGTTTTACCTGGTGATCTCCATTGGGCTTTTGCTCACTCCTCATTGCTGCATCAAGATAACTTTTTGAGGTGGATGGTTTCTGCACTTGAGATGCTTCTTCATTATATCCCAGACCTGTCTTGATTAGCGTGGAATGTTGCACATTGATAATCTCATCTAGAGTTTTAGATCCTTTAACAAATCTAATATTAAGAGCTTTAGTTTTCTCATTCTCTTTTCTAAGTCCCACAATTTCACATTCCAATTTTTCATGATGTTTTTCACTTTCAGCCAGCTGACATTGCAGAGAATCAATAATCACATTTTTCTCTTCTAAACAAATTTTGAGTTTAGAAATCTCTTCATAAAAACCTTCTTCATCTATAGCATCCATGTAATTGTCATCTTCAAAAGCCATTAAAAGTTTATAATTATTACCTCGTTCATCTTCATCATTGTTTGAAAGACCATCACTATCTTCATGAGTGTAATAGATTTTCTTATTTGCATTTTGTTTCTTGTTCCATCTAACAAGTTCCTTACCCTTGTCAATCTTATCCTTATGAGGGAATTTGGCAGCATAGTGACTGACTCTTCCACAAGCAAAGCATTTGAAAGGTAACTTACCTCTGAATCTTCCAGTACCCCATTGAAGGTTCTTAACAAAATTTGATTCTTCCTCTTCTTCTGTCACGTGTCCTGACTCATAGTAATCTCCTTTGCCTGAAGCCTTGAAAGCAGCTTCTCTTCTGTCTGATGGTCCTCCTTTCCTCATTTCATAAGCAGTCAGAATTCCGTGCAGCTGTGACATGGTAAGATTTGTAGATTTTCTTTTTCTTCTATTGCAGAAACTTTAGATTCAAACCTAAGGGACAAAGATCTTAGAACTTTTTCAACCACAACAGCCTCTTTTATTTCTTCACCCAAGTTTTTCATACAATTAACAATCTCATCTAGACGTAGGAAATAGTTAGCCACACTTTCATCATTGTGCATTTTGAGATTTTCATACTGAATTATGAGAGTTTGAAGTTTTGCTCGTTTTACCTGTTCATCTCCTTCATAACTCAGAACAATCTTGTCCGATATTTCTTTTGCGGATTTATACCGCATAACCTTGATGAATTCTAATTGAGATAGACATCCTAATAGGGTATTGACAACCTTTTCATTTGTTTCATATTTCTTCTTCTCAGCCGGATCTCTAGGAGTTGCTGATGGAAAAGTGTATCCTATATCTATGATATCCCAAACTTTTGTACCAAGAGATTGAAGATAGGTAGTAATTCTTACCTTCCAATATACGAAGTTTGTCCCATAAAAAGTTGGTGGCCTGATAGATGCTTCTCTCTCGTAGTTGCTCATGATGATGGATCTTCCTTCAAGCGATCAAGCTTCTTCAGAAGGACCTGCTTTGATACCAATTGTTGGAAATAATACTAAGAGGGGGGGTGAATCAGTATTATCAAGTCACTTATTTCTTTTTCAAACCCAAATCATATACGTTACTTCAGTTAGATAAAACCGCGTATATACGCGACTACAGAGAAGGAAACCCGCGTATGCAATGCAGACTTATAATTTAATTTATCTTACAGATGCTGATCATTATTCTGTGTATTAGAATCAAATAAACAGTAACCAGAAACAGTAAAACAATGCTGAAGACAATCACACACAAGAACACAAGATGTAAGGTGGAAACCCAATGTGGGTGAAAACCACCTGCTGCAATTTGTCTCTATCTTCTTTTAATAAGAAACTTCTTTTTACAATGTAATGGTGCAGTCCTTTACCAGTACGCAGGCTGCAACATGCAGAGAGCTACAACCCTCTCTCGTTTTCCAGCTGATCCTGGAAGGGAGCTACAACCCCCTTAGTTCTTGCACTAGCCAAGATACTAGTACGTAGGTGCTGGCCTACATAAGGCTACAATCTTCTCTTTCTTCCAAGGACCACGTTTCATAAATTTTCAAACTGGATCCATGAACATCAATCAATCATAAAAAATCTCTTTTTCACCAATTAGCACTGAATCAAGTGGACACTTCTCTGACAGCTGTAAATCACAGTAACAGTAACCAAATTTTGAACCTAGAACACAAAAACAATAAATAGAAGCAGCTAGATCACAACTCAAAAGATATATGCTACTTTAATAACCTGAAAAATGTGTGCATATGCTTCTGTGTTTGGAACAACCTGCGTATACACTATTTTAATTCATTGAACCAACGTGTATACGCGCCTTCGCTTCACTGAACCTGCGTACAGATCTTATAAGGGATAATTCACTCTTTCAAATATTCAGACACTAATTAACCCAGATTATCAGATTTATGGATCAAGTATGCGTCACATATAACAGATCAAAATCATACAAAGATACTATCATTCAAGCCTTAAGATCATGATCCATCAATAGAACTTATCCTTCTCTTTGCGCTAAGGTTCCTCCTTCATTCAGATCCATATCTGCACCATAACCCCAATCACCAATATTTCAAATCTAGCACATATTAGATATTCAATTAATTCAGATCATCCTTTGCTAAATGATCTCCTTCCTCTTTTATATTCTTAGGCCTTCCACAATACCACGGTCCAAAACCATAATAAATCAATACCATGGACCCAATACTTGGGATCAACACTTCTGACGAGGCACCATGGTCCAAAACCATAGGTTCAAATACCAAGGACTAACTACCATGGACCAAACAAAGTTCTCCAACATATACATGGTTTTCTTTGAGTGAAAGTGCGTGTATACGCATACGCACCTTTGTAACGTCTAACCCATGTGTATATGCATCTTAGTCTAGATGAACCTGTGTATATGTCTTTTCCTTCATTCTGAAAGCCTGAACTAAGATCTGTTACCAAGGAGAGTTGCCATCAAGGACAACACTTGTGCCATAGCTCTAAATTAGTGCCATAGTGCCAACAAAGAATACTCTGGGGAAAGCCTCTGCTAAAAACCCCACTCACTATATTATGATACAAGTGGAAATATCTCAGGATTACACAAAGCTTTATCTCACAAGCTATCTAGCTCTCAGTATAATCCCTCACTGTTGCTCATAGACATAATAGACAACACCAGTGCCTTCCTTCAGTCCTCCAAGCTTCCTATTTCCTTGCGCAATTTCTCCTGGGTCCGTAAGCTGCCACCTGTGTGTAATAATCCCTCACACATTGCTTTAACCTTTGAAATAACTGCGCAATCCTGAAGGAGATAATTCCTTCTGCATGGATGAGTTTCCTTTATAGGAAAATTCCTCCAATTGATAGTACACAACCCCTTCCTTTAATCTCAACTGGGTCTCTGTCTGAACTGACATGCATGAGTTATTTGTGAGAGAATATTCAGTTATTTGGAGAACACTAGTTGCATGCATGCATTCATTAACTGATTGAACTCACAACTAGTTCCTCCAACTGTTCGGAACTAATTTAACTGGACTTAACTCAATTACCTGAGCTAACTAATTACAACTCAAAGCACAACTCATCCTGATCTCCTTAATTAAGGGATAAATTCCTCAATCAAAGGGATAACTATTACATGTCTTCACAAAGACTTCATGTTTGATTTTCTCCAACTAATTAACTCAAAATGAATTAATTAATTACTTTTCAAACAGTTGCTGAGACCAAATTCGAATTTTAATTCTCAATTTTGATTCAAGGACAAATCAAAATTGGAATATCTCTTGAAATGTTATTTATAGCAATGCTATTTTTAGCATTTCTATTTTATCATTTCTTGTTGCTATTTTCCACACTGGTACCTCAAAATGCTATTTATAGTATTTCTATTTTTAGAATTTCTTCTTGCTATTTTCAATACTCCCTCTCAACAAGAAAGGCATTCAACTCGAACCCAATCCTGAACCTTTGGAATGTTCATTATGCAACACTTCTCTCAAGTGTTTTTGCTCCAGTAACTCCAGAAAAAAAAAATATCCAACCTAAATCAGAATGATGCATCTGTCATCAAAGTATCTGACAACTATTGCCTCTGTCGACTGAAAACTCTACATCTCTGTGCCCTTCAGTAACTGACTTCTCTAGCCTCTGTCACTTTGATCTCTGACTGCATCAATCACACTGATTCCTCCTACTGCATCTGTGTTGTTGCTGGTCCTATCTCCCAGCACTGCATTTGCACTACAACTCCTCTCATCATGTTGCATCGTGCCGCTCAATGTTGCATTGCAACTCAGTTACTGATAAGTAAGTAATTGATCTCACAAGTGACCTCCCTATTGGGCTAGAAACACCCTCTGATGCTGAAGCTCTCTCTGCCTCTCCATCCACATCCGTCTCTACCCACTTGTTGAAAAGTGTGCAACAAGAAATGCTAAATTTAGGAAGTGATAAAATTAGAACTGCTAAAAATAGCACTTCTAAAAATAGCGGTTTGGGCAATGAGCATTTTGGCCACCTTGGGTGAGAGGTGAAACTGCTAAAAATAACATCTTCTAAAAATAGCATTTCTAGGTCCCTTACTATTTATAGAAGTCCCTGGTCTATCTATAGGAAGTAAATTCAAATTTGGTCTTACCAGCAGTTTGGAATATTAATTAATTAATTCTCCATGAGTTAATTAGTTAAGGAAAAGAAAACTTGAAGTCTTTGTGAGGACATGCAACATATTATTCTTTAATAGATAGATTTAAGCATCAGTTGAAGGATGAGGATGAGTTGTAATTTGTTGGCTCAGTTAACTAAGTCAAGTCTAGTTTAAGAAGATTCAGTTTGTTAATGCTTGCATGCATGTAGCAACTGGTATTTTTAGATAACTACATATTATAGCTTAAATAACTCATGTCAGTTCAAATAGAGACCCAGTTGAGATCAGAGAAGGGACAATGTACTATCAGTTGGATGAATATTTTTCCTATAAAGGAAGCTCATCCATTATGAGGATTTATCTCCTTCAGGTTTGTGTAGTTATTTTAGAGGTGAGTGTTGTGTGTGAGGCGAGAATCACACAGGTTGTAGCTGGAGAACCCAGGAAAACTGTGCATAGAAATAGGAGGCTTGGAGGGTAGAGGAGAAGGTTTGTGAGAAGCCTTTAACTATCTATGAGCAGCAGAGGGATTGTACTGAGAGTTGGATAGCTTCCAAGCTAAGGCTTTGTGTAATCCGAACATATTTCCACTTGTATGATAATACAGATATGGGGTTTTAGGCTGGTGCTTTCCCCTAGTTATATCTTCTATGTTATGTGTGTTTGATTTCTCCATATTAGTTATATGTGTTCTTATTGATGTTGCTCATGTTCAATTAAGCTTCCGCTAAATTGGTTGTAGAAGTAGATCGAGTGTTTTGCTTTAGTACATTGCATTACTAGGTGATCTACAATGGGAATTTCTACATGGTATCAGAGCTAGTTGATTTGTAGAAAAATTCTACAAAATTCTACATGGTATCAGAGCACGGGTGATCAAGAAAGAACAATATACTAGAGGAGATTTCAAAGTGTTGAGTTTTGGGCTGAGAGTTTGTAGAGCAGATATGGAAATTTATGTACAAAATTTTTAGAAACAAATTGCAGATTTGGATTCCTTGAGGAAAAATATTGAAAAAAAATAAAAATCGGCTGAATTGGAGTTTGGATGAGGGAGATATCGCTGATTTAAAATCAACGCTTTTTCTAGAAAATTTCGTGGTAGTGGGAAAGTGGAAATAGATTGGTGTGCTAGGCAAGAACTTGTATGCACTTGAGGTACAAGATGCATGCAAAGCCTTGAGGAGCAAGGCAAAGGTTAGATACTTGGTGGTTGAGAGGGAGAGTAAATTACTTCTCAGCATGCAGTGCTAGAAGAAGTCTCAAACAATTGTGGAGGAGCCACAATTGGTGCAGCAACTTTAGGAGGTTGTGGAGCAGCCACAATAGGGAAAGTTGAGTGGAGATCGATTAGAGACATCTACTCATGCAGAGACCTCCAATAGGGGGAAACTTCAAGCCAGGTGGGCTAAGGGATCACATGTAGCCATACCCCACGTAGGAGGTGGGGTGATGTAGAGTGATTGTCCCAAGGAGGAGGGGCATGATCCTTGAGGTACCCAACCTCTTGGATGAGACCTTTCTACGAGAGCCCCAATATGGAGTAGTAGGAACTGATTGATTGGGTAGAGATAGATGCGGATGGAGTGACAGATAGGGCTACAAGGCAGGGAATCCTAGGATAGTGCAGAGCATGTAGGCTGCAACAATGCGAGAGGCACAAGTGTGTTGCACAGTGCAGGGTAGCAAAGAGAAGGGTGCAATGGTGCCAGATGCATGGAGATGTTGCAGTAGCGTAGAGGTCAGAGAGGGATCACTTGTCAGTAGTAGGTAGAGCTTCAGCATCATAGTATGTTTCTAGCCCAACAAAGAGGTCACTTGGGAGTTTTTTCGTTCCAAGTGTTGCTGGAGAAACCACACTTGGTAGATGTGTTGCATGCAGAACATTCTAGAGTTACAAGATCGGGTTCGACAGGAAGCCTTTCTTGTTGAGAGGGAGTGTTGAAAAGTGTCCAACAAGAAATACTAAATTTAAGAAGTGCTAAAAATAGAATTTCTAACAGTATCACTTCTAAAAATAGTCGTTTGGCCAATGAGCATTATGGCCACCTTGGGTGAGAGGTGAAACTGCTAAAAATAGAATCTTCTAAAAATAGCATTTCTGGGTCCCTTCCTATTTATAGAAGTCCTTGGTCTATCTATAGGAAGTAAATTCGAATTTGGTCTTACCAACATTTTGGAATATTAATTAATTAATTCTCCATGAGTTAATTAGTTAAGAAAAAGCAAACTTGAAGTCTTTGTGAGGACATGCAACATATTATCCTTTAATAGATAGATTTAAGCATCAGTTAAAGGATGAGGATGAGTTGTAATTAGTTGGCTTAGCTAACTGAGTCAAATCCAGTTAGATTAATTTAACAAGTTGTTAAACTAATGAGATTTAGTTTGTTAATTCTTGCATGCATGTAACAACTAGTATTTTTAGATAACTACATATTATAGCTTAAATAACTCATACATGTCAGTTCAGACAGAGACTCAGTTGAGATCAAAGAAGGGACAATGTACTATCAATTGGATGAATATTTTTCCTATAGAGGAAGCTCATCCATGATGAGGATTTATCTCCTTTAGGTTTTTGCAGTTATTTCAGAGGTCAGCGTTGTGTGTGAGGTGAGAATCACACAGGTTGCAATTGGAGGACCAGGAAAACTGTGCATAGAAATAGGAGGCTTGGACGATAGAGGAGAAGGTTTGTGAGAAGCCTTTGACTATCTATGAGTAGCAGAGGGATTGTACTGAGAGTTGGATAGCTTTCGAGCTAAGGCTTTGTGTAATCTAGACATATTTCCACTTGTATGATAATACAGAGATGGGGTTTTAGGCTAGTACTTTCCCCTAGTTATATCTTCTGTGTTATGTGTGCTTGATTTCACCATATCAGTTATGTGTGTTCTTATTGATGTTGCTCATGTTCAATTAAGCTTCTGCTAAATTGGTTGTAGAAGTAGATCAAGTGTTTTTCTTTAGTAAATTGCATTACCAGGTGATCTACAATGCGAATTTCTACATGGTATCAAAGCTAGCTGATTTGTAGAAAAATTCTACAAAATTCTACACCACTCAGCCCGTACTACTACTCCTCGTTGGGGCTCCCATAGCAAGATCTAATCAAAGAAGCTGGGTACCTCAAGGATCCACCCCTATTTCAGCCTTCTTGGGACTATCACTTCACATCACCCCACCTCACACCTGGAGGTATGGATGCATGTGATCCCTCAACCCGCTTGGCTCGAAATTTCAACCTATTGGGGGTCTCTACATGAGTGGATGCCTCCACTTAATCTCCTCTTGGCTTCTCCAGTTGTGGCTATTCCCCAACCTCCTGAATCTACTTCACCAATTGTGGCTTCTCCACAATTGTCTGAGACTTCTTGTGGCGCTGCATGTTGACAGGTAGTGTACTCTCCCTCTCAACCACCAAGTCTCCAATAGTTCCCTTGCTCCTCAAGGCTTTGCATGCATCTTGAACCTCAAGAGCATACATTTTCTTGACTCGTGAACCGATCTGCTTCACCTATCTCATGATGATGTGTCTAAGGAAAACCTTTCCCTTACTAAAGACTACATCATAGCCTTTGTCCTCTAGCATCATGATCAGTACCAAGTTCTTCTTCAATCCTGGCACATACTTCACATCTATC
The DNA here is from genome assembly GCA_000404065.3 of Pinus taeda. Lineage (NCBI taxonomy): Eukaryota > Viridiplantae > Streptophyta > Pinopsida > Pinales > Pinaceae > Pinus > Pinus taeda. The sequence continues at coordinate 79,718 of APFE031235010.1, read as the reverse complement.
AAGGTAATACGAGCTCCATGCTCCCTCTGAAAAGAAACATGCCCACTCCTGAAACACTATACTTTTCATCATTACCCATCTTTATGAGTATCTTGGGGTCTTTCTCCTCCAAGGTACTGAATAAACTCTTATCGCCAGTCATGTAGAATGAGGCTCCACTGTTAAGAAACCAACCATGACCCATCATTGATGAAAGCATGTATGTGATGAGGGTAAAATCCAATTCGAACTGAGAGGCCAATGCCTCACCTTCAAATCATTTCGAGGATCCATTCTTAGATTTATTCAATGGACAATTAGTTGCATAATGGCCCACCTCATGACAATTAAAGCATTTCTCTTTAGATTTGTCAATATTCTCCCTCCATGAGAAGAACTCGATTTGGGATGAGAATCCTTCTCCTTCCCTTTCCTTGCCTTACTTGCTAAGGCACAATTTTCTTCATCCTCCTTGGATGAAGAACCATCTCTGGTGCTTCTCCTGATCTCCTCTTGCATCAAATCTGACCACAGTCATTCCCAATCTAGAATTTTCTCTCTTCCATTCACTGAGTCATGGTAGCCATGACAGATCTTAGGAAGACCGATGAGAGCAAGACTCACCATGTCATCATCGGCTGTCAGGACTCCTACACTTCCAAGTTCATCCCTGCAGGTGGTGAGCTTGTTCAGATATGTACAGATCATGTCGCCCTTTTCACACTTGATTTTCTGAAGCTTGTCTTTCAACGCCAGCTTCCTCTGATTGTTGTTGTTCTGATATAGATCCTTCAATGTCTTCCACATTGAAAATGGTGTCTCCTTCCCATGGAGACTCGAGACAATATGGTATTGATCTCCCTCCAAAAGAATTCTCCTCACTCTAGCCACACATTCTTCCATTCCACCAATTCTTGGGCATTAGCTGCCACTGGCTTGGAGACTTCTTGATCAATGAAGTCCTTTAAACCATTTTCCTCTAATACCGCTTCCATGCGATCCTTCCAAGCTATATAATTCGATCTGCCATCTAGGGCATACTCGAGTCTCAAGCCATTGAATGCCATTGGTGAATTTTGAGATGTGACAAGAATTTGATTTCTACAATCAATAACTTCAAACTTTGAACTTCTCCATTCTTTGTATATTTTTCTCCACTTTGATCACCTTTTCTTTGATACCATGTAGAAATTCTCACTGTAGATTAACCTAATAATGCAATATAACTAAAGAAAAATACTTAATCTACTTCTACAATCAAGCTTGCGGAAGCTTAATTGATTTTGAGCAAGATCAAATACAACACATATAACAAATGAAGAAGATTCTATATCACATGAAAAATAGAAGAATACTCTGGGGAAGCCTCAGCTAAAAACCCCGCTATCTATATTATTATACAAGTGGAAATATCTCAGTGTTACACAAAGCTTTAGCTCACAAGCTATCTAGCTCTCAGTACAATCCCTCACTGTTGCTCATAGAAAGAATAGGAAACACCTGTGCCTTCCTTCATTCCTCCAAGCCTCCTATTCCTTGCTCAGTTTCTCCCAGGTCCTTAAGTTACCACTTGTGTGTAATAATCCCTCACACACTGCTCTAACCTCTAAAATAACTGTGCAGTCCTAAAGGAGATAATTCCTTCTACATGGATGGGTTTCCTTTATAGGAAAATTCTTCCAACTGATAGTACACTATCCCTTCCTTTAATCTCAACTGGGTCTTTGTCTAAACTGACATGCATGAGTTATTTATGAGAGAATATTCAGTTATCTGGAGAACACTAGTTGCATGCATGACTAAACTCACAATTAGTTTGTCCAACTGTTTGGAACTAATTTAACTGGACTTAAGTCAATTAACTGAGCTCACTAATTACAACTCAAAGTACAACTCATCCTGATCTCCTTAATTAAGGGATAACTTCCTCAATCAAAGGGATAACTATTGCATGTCTTCACAAAGACTTCATGTTTGATTTTCTCCAACTAATTAAATCAAGATGATTAAATTAATTATTTTTCAAATAGTTGCTGAGACCAAATTCAAATTTTAATTCTCAATTTTGATTCAAGGACAAACCAAAATTGGAATATATCCCAAAAAGCTATTCATAGCCATGATATTTTTAGCATTTCTAATTTATCATTTCTTGTTTCTATTTTGACACTAGTACCTGAAATGTTATCTATAGCAATGATATTTATAGAATTTCTATTTTTATCATTTCTTGTTGCTATTTTCAACATCTCAATATTAAAGCATTCTTCTAAGTAGAGTCGAATTGATAAGCCATCTTTGCGAAGCATCTAGATCATTACTCACATTGTTCTTGAAGGAATTAAATAGACAATCTCATCCTTATTTTACATAATTATGTGAGGAGGATTTATGTTATTTTTCACACTACCTATAAGGCACATACCCCATCTAAATTTTCACCAAATATGCCCTTTTAGGACTATTCTTATCTTGGATTTCCAATCCTAAATCCTCAAAGAATATCAATCCTCTTTGCCTCTTTTTATCTTGGATGCCCTAACTCATCCTCAAAGAGTATCACTTACCAATTTATTTTTCCTAGGTTCTACAATCCATAAGAAGTTCCAATCTAATATGATTATCCAATCCTACTGACTCCATTCTTTCTTTATGGCCTTCACTAAGACTTACAACTATTAGTACTAGTCTAGTTCTTGACCCATAAAAACAAGAACTATCCAACATCACTCCCTCTCAATTAGGGAAGATATGTATACCAAACCAAGATTGTCTCTCAAATACTCAAGTTTCTTGTCTGCTAATGCTTTTGTCAAAATATTTTCTACCTATTCAAAGTAGGTATATAGTGTAGCTCCATGACCCCATCTCGTACTAGGCTTTTTATGTAGTGGTACTTATTATTTATATGCTTCATCCTAGCATGGAGCACTGGGTCATCTGTCCATGAGATGTTCTTCTATAGGAACTCTCACTCATAAAATTCTCTCCTTTAGCATGAAAAAATAATAAACTCTCACATGAAGTGGAATACAAGGATTCTCAAACAAAATGGCAAACAAGGATCTAGACATCAAATCATCATCTCAACAAAATTAAAAGGAAAACATGGAAAGAATGCATCTTATACCTCCAAGTATTGGGATGGCTTGAAAATCAGCTAATCAGATGAAGAAATTATATGTACCATCACGTTCCTTACAAAAAACCATGAAATATGATTATAAACTCAACCCCTTTCTGACTCGGTCAAATCTAGTCTCCCTAGGAATGTTAAAGATTTCTCAAAGATTCTCTTATGTAGGTTGACTGAAATTCCACTGCTCAAATGAAGAAACTGATGATGCCATCACTTTCCTTGTGAAAAAACTGGTTCAAATGAGTAAACGTGACATCTTTTTTATGCCTTCAAAATTCTACCCTCAGGGAATCTTAAATATTCCTCAAAGATTCTGCATAGAGAATATTCTTTGAAATATTCCCTAACATATAATCTAACATTATTATTGGAATATTCTTGAGATTGATGCCTTCATTGGCCTTCTTGTTCTCTCATCTCTCATGTATTCTCTAGGGTTCCGTTTGAACCATTTGAATGGATTTTTATAACAGATTGTGGGGGTGAATAAGACAAAGTGTGTGGTTGACATATTCATGTTAAGTCACTTGTTGTTGGGGAGGTTTTGGATTCAAAACCCATGGACTCCAATTTTTTCTTTATTATGGTTTTAAAGCCCAATTTTGGTTTTAATATAGTTTTCAAACCATATAATATGCGGAAATTGTATGTCCATATTGTAATGACTCCCAAAACCATGAAAATAAGAAAAAATGGTGGTTACACCATGCCAAGGCCACTTGGGTCTAATTTCAGTTGCCATGTGGCACCATATGATTGCGCCATGTGGCAGGCTCTCATTGGTCTACATCATATGCCACTTATGTCACCTACATGCCATGTGTCGACTTGTGATATTGACACATCACCTTCTTATGGGTCCACCTGATTTGCTGATAGGGCTGCCACATTAGCCTTGCAGGTCCCACTAGGTTGGTTGACTTTGCTTCCACATTTCATTTGTATGACCTACCGCATGGCAAAATGTTGACTTTGACTTTGAATTTTTCCCAGTTTGACTAAAATTTTTACTGAGCATAACTTTCGCATATGAACTTAAATTTAGGTGTCATTTGTGTTGTGGGAATCAGGGAGAGGAGCTCTATCCCTTGGTCTTATTTTTTATGAAATCTAAAGACTTTAATTTTTGAGCCTTCCTAGAGCCACCTGGATCATTCCTCTCCACTATGGAGATTTTGGTCCTCCAAAAGCATGAAAGAAATCTACAATCTATTTTACTCCCTTGTTTGCACCACATGTACCCTAACAGCGCACACTTCCCTCTCCTTCACCTTTGTACTTTAGAGCCATCAGTGATGAACTGACACTTGTATCCTATGCAAACCTATTGTACATCTTGCAAAATACATGTTCAATTACATGACCTATCATGACCCAAGAAAACCCCCATACTTTCCAACATTTTATAACGCACTCTTTGGTCAAGTTTACAATAGAACCATAACAAGAAACTAATATCCAGCTATCAATAACAACAAAAAAGGCCAAAAATATCATCTTGTTACATTCATAAGTGATGGAAAACACTTCATCACTTTTACAATCATTTCGCATCATGCAATTTGCAAAATGTGGCCATGCTCAACTACTTAAAAATGTTACCCACATCTTACCCAACTAGGTTGATTGTCTCTCTTTCTGTAGCTAGATTTCTCATTTATTTGATTCACTAAAAAGTTCCCATTCAGATTTTTGTTTATCCTCCCTTAGGAACTGCTCTAGATGGAGCTCCCAACATGTGGCTCTCTGATGTCCACAATGAATGCAAATTTCTTTCTTCCTCTAGACCTACTTGGCCTTCTTCCTCCCGTGATGTGGAAAAGGCCTTTCACGTCTTGTCCTCTTCCTTGTTGCCATCTTTTTCCAACACTCACCAATACCATGGTTATATAAGCCACAAAAACTACATGGTTTTCTATGTCATGATTTCTGGTCATCATTAACAATCTTCTTGTAATCAAAATGAACATTAGAATACTGAGACTTTTTATACCTCATTTGGTTGTCTCTGGTACATGCCCAGCGATGAGAGCTTGCCTTAACTCTATGTCTCTAATATCCACTATCATGGGAATATTTTGTTGTGTTCACATCATTCTCTTCTCTTGATTATTTGGGGAATGGCTTGGATTCTTTGCCTAAATAACCCCTTGTTTCTGTTGCCTTTGAGAATTCTCCTTCAGTGTACCCCAATCTTGAAATGCATACCTCAAGGCTTCCAACATAAATAACATCACGTGAAAATGATATTGAAGAACTATCATGACTATTTATGTCAGTTGTTGATTTTGAAGCAAGTGATGATGGCTTCGCTAAGCCTTTGTTGCACTTCATCTGTTCCAAGGCCTCTTCCATGGCTCGTAATTGAAGTTGCAATCACTGCTTCTCCTCTTATGCTTCTTGTAGAAATCTCCTCAATTTAGCATTCTCTGATTAAAGGCTTTCACTGATCTCTTCATTTGAATGATGACAAGACGATGAAGAAGAAGAATATTCTTTCGAATGTGGACATGGAGCATCATCTTCTGCTCTCTTTTTCTCCTGTTCCTATTTTTCTATTTTCTCCTTATAATCTCCATACATTATATCTACCATGCTTTCCATCTTATAGAAGTCCTTTTAGAGATATTTGTGATCCTCTTTTTTCTTTCTTTTTTCATATTCAATATTTTGTTATCATGCAATTCATATCAACAAGAAGACCGCTCTGATATCAAACTTGATCTTGATTCTCTCAGCTACCAAAATTAACCAATATCATTTATTTTTGTGATGTTAGGATAATTACATGTGAAATAGTATGGAAAAACCACATGTTTATACTTTAAAGAAGAGGGAACATAAAGGTAACCATAAAATAAAATAACAAACACAACTTGATAACGGAGTTCACCAGTGTGGGTTGCATCTCTGGGTTCGATGTGAAGACTGGGGAGGCTGCTTCATTAATTGTTGCAAGATGATGATGAATACATGATGTGTTCTTTGTCAATAGAAAGAATAACTCCCTTAACTAGAGTGGCATGTCTCTCCATGAGACGCTCTTCTACAAGAATTCTCACTCATAAAAAGCTCTCCTTCAACATGAAAAAACAAAAAAATCTCACATGAAGATGCATCTTATACCTCCAAGTCTAGGGACGACCTGAAAATCAGCTACTTGGATGAAGGAACTATATGCACCATCGCGTTCCTTGCAAAAATATGTCAAATATGACCGTAAACTAGTCCCCTTTCCGACTCAATCAAATCTGATCTCCCTAGGAATCTTAAAGATTCCTCAAAGATTCATTTTTGTGGGTTAACTAAAATGTAGCTCAGATGAAGAAATTGATCATGCCATCGCGTCCCTTGCAAAAAGCTAGTTCAAATGAGTATAAACTCGACATATTTGTTTGGTCAATTCAGAGTGTCCTAAACTGTTGTATTAATTGTCAATCCGGGAGTCATAAACTATTGAAGTGTGGCGCACTATATGTGAAAGATAGCCTATTTCTTAATTTTTGTCATTTTCGAGTTTTTTTATTTTTTTATTTTGGGTTTATTTATGTTAATTCTCTAATGTGAGATGGAAATTCTAAAAGACAAGTATGATATAAATGTTCAAGGTAATGATGTCTTTTAAAATTATTTTCAAAAATTCAAACTTTCTAAAAACATGCAATGATGAAACCAATTCTTGGAAAGAGAGTGAAAATGTGCCACTATTCTAATTAAACAATGGTGAACTAGTGACCATGAAACCCATTATCCTTGCTACCATTAAAATATAAGAAAAAATGAACTCAAATAAATCTAAGAATTGCAAGCAAAGTAAACTAAAATCACATTACATCAACTCATATTCTAATCCCTCACCATTCAACTCGCTCTGAATTTAGGAGGTAATCATAAACAACTTGAGCAATCCGATATCTAATTTACAGAAAATAAAACTAATATCAAACTACACACTTCATACTTCAATCCCTCATCATTCGACTCACTCTGGCTTTAGGAGGTAACTGAGAATGTCATGAGCAATTCAATAACTAACTTGCAAAAAAATAAACTAATATCAAACTACACACTTCATACCTCAATCCCTCACCATTCGACTCGCTCTGGACTTAGGAGGTAACTGAGAATGTCATGAGCAATTCAATAACTAACTTGCAGAAAAGTAAACTAATATCAAACTACACACTTCATACTTCAATCCCTCACCATTTGACTCACTCTAGCTTTAGGAGGTAACTGAGAATGTCATGAGCAATTCAATAAATAACTTGAAAAAAAGTAAATGAGCAAGACTGAAATAAATAACACAATAATAGAACTAAAAACTAAAGGAAATGAAAATCAGCAGAAGGAAAAAAATGATCCCATGTTATTAGTTATTAGAAAACTATGTGCTGCCCGAGCTACCTATTGTGATCTGAAACAAAAGCACTGATAAGTTAAAAATGTGAAAAAGTATGGACAGCTATCAAGCGTTAACACCATAAGAGCTATGATACATACACAAGTGAATGGTTATGGCTTAAGAACATAAAGAAATGAAACATGAAACTGTACAATAATAAACAAGACCTCAGCCTGTGCAGGGGCCCTCTGCACAATCCTCAGATAGTCAATGATCAACCACCAATTGAGTTCAAAAGTAGAGACTTATCATATATTGAAATGCAGTCACAACACAGTGATAAAGTACAGCACAGTGGGTTCCTTTACACTCAAAATTACATCATCAAAAATCTAACTAACATGCAGATGAGAACGCATTATTTATAACAGAGGATAATATAACTGTTTTCCTACATTCGGTGCTGATAGAAGACACGTAAACGACCACGTCCCAAGATTTAGCACTATGGCTGCTGTGAGGATTTAATCGTTGGAAGGTGGTTGTTGGATCTAGTTCATGGAGCAGTCCACAAGTGTTAACTTGTCCCCTGAGATCTAAGAACAACCACACACAGCTTCACGTGGTGAAAAACAGAGTTTTATCACCATAGGACTCTTGAGTTGACCACCATTTTGCCCACCGTTGACTATGGCCTTTTCTGCTGAATTCGAATGAGCCAATAGGACTCAGTCCATGTCCAGGTCGATTGCAACTTGGCCATGTGGCTCAATTCGCCTGAAGACACCTGCAATATAGACTTTGACAAAACAGCTGCGGAAACTTGGGTTGGCTGTAGAAAGTGACAAGATTCCGCAGCTTATAAACAAAAATCTAGTTCAAATAGCAACACAAACACATAGTCAAGAAACCACTTTAAATGCCATTTTTAAAACTATTATGTAGTGATACTGATGTTTTAGGAGGTTCAGATGAACGAAAAGAAGCTAGAAAAAGGTGTAGGAAAGATGCAGTTTTGGGACTCAACATACCCCCACTATGAAGGTGTTGCATGTCCTCATGCAACCAAAATTTGGACTACCTCCCCTTCAAACCATATGTTCTGAAGCTTCTGCCAGTACATCCAACCCTCTTCCTCTCTTTCTTGGTGCTGCTAACATCTTGGGCTTCTTCATCATGCATCTGAATTTAAGATTAACAAGTGCTCTACTTATCTTTTTGCATTTCTTCTTCAATTTTCTGTTCTTTTTGTGCCATAGTCCTAGGTGTAGCATAGTGTTGTCATGGATGATCTTGTCCAGTCTGCTCTATTCTTTGAGTGCTTCATTTTAATTTTTAATATGTCGATTTAAAACCTCCAACTCAAAGATTTCTTGTTTCAATTATTGGACTAGGGCTTCTTGTGCTATGTGAGGTTGAGTGGATGAAGTGCTAAGACCCGTGGCTATTCTTTCCAAGGATTCTATGTAATCATACACTTGTTGCTCCTTTGGATCTATTTCGGGTTTCGTTTTCCTAGGGCTGTCCCCAAAATGTTGTGCAGGAGAATTGACTTCTAATTTTGGCTGAAAAGGACTTATTTCATCACCTTGAGGACTAGTTTCAACACTTGGCTGAGAATGAGGTGGACTACTGCCAGTTGGGGTTTGTTCAGTTGTTCCTTTTCCCAAATCAACAAAATGGGGTCCTTTTGTTTGTGTTTTTCTCTATTTTCCTTTGAGCTTGCTGATTCTTCTTACATATTGCAGACTACTATCTTTTTCCTTCTGTTTTCCTTTCCCTTTCTTTTTGGCCATAGCTGACTGCTTCTGAAGGTGAACCAATCTCTCAGACAATACTTGATGGTCTTCTTCTGAGGAAGGGGTTTGATGCACAACCTCAATGCTTCTTTTCTCTTTTAATTTTGTTGGCTTTTTACCGTCAGTCTCCTCCTTCCTCCTTTTAGACAGTCTTTCCTCCCTACTAATTTTCTCAACTGTTTTAATAGGAGTCTTTTCCTTCTCCCTTTTAGATAGTCTTTCTTCCCTACTAGTTTTCTCCACTGTGTTAGTAGGAGTATTTTCCTTCCCCTTTTTAGACAGCATTTCTTTTCTCTCAACTGTGTTAGTAGGAGGGCTTTGAGTTTTATCATATGTTCTCTTTCTTCTACTTCTTTTTGATGTACTACCTTCAGGGGTTTCTTAGGGTTCTTCAAAGAAATTTCTAATTAAAAATTGCTCCCAAGTATCCTTTTTCTCCTTTAATTATTTTTCTATCAGGATTTTTATGAGACCATGGTGATACAAATGTGGCTCTACGTCCCCTAGATGCTTTTGAACAATTACATACATCTTTTTCAAACTGTTTAGTAAGAAATATGGCAAATTAAGGATCTGGTTGTCTAGGAAATTCATCAAAAGACGTGCATGATACATGTACATTGCTCCAAAATGTCCCTCACAGGTGATAAATTTTTGAATAACTAACAATAAGCTAGCCCATTCTTCTTTTAAAACATGAACAAGAATTCCCTTTTTGAAAACGGTGATGTCCATACCTGGTTCCCATAAGATCACTCTCCAAGTTTCATCACCAAGGCCCTGGTTCTTAAACCAACGTTCACCTCCCTGGGGAAGCTCTGTGGTAGCTGCTATTGACGCTTTAGTTACTGTGAATTTTAGGTCTCCAATTTCCACCTCTAGTCCGTTAAAAGACCTTGCAAAGGCCGTTGTAACCTCCCTATGGTAGCCTTTGAATTTCTGGATAAAACGTAACCACTTGGCCTTCTTCAACATATCTTTCAATTGCGGATATCCTTCAATAAACTAAGGTCCCTCTGGTTTTTCCCTCAACAATCGTCCCATCCTTCCTTCCTTCTTTAAAACTCAACTGAATTAGTAGAGATGGTCAGGGTTTATGAAGGAGACTAGCAACTATAAGCGGATATCAGAGAATAGGCACACGGAAGAAGCGGAACAGAGAACAAAATGGGATGAAGGTTTATGTGAGCATGGTGGAAATGAAGCCGTGAGGTCAATAGAATAGTAGGGGGAGCAAGTGCATCCGATAGTTTTTAAAATTGGGTGACTGTAGAATGGACGCAAGCATTTTATAAAACGGTTGCGGATTTTGTGCGGCTGAAAGAAGTTGTAGTCAAATCAACCACGATTCATAATGACAAATGGAGTGTGCGAATATTTCCAAACTTGAGTTAAATCTGGGAATTTAATCATAGGACCGTTGGAAAATGAATGCATGGCTTATGGAGGAATGGCATGGAATGAAATGGCTATAGAGGCGATTTCGTTTAATAATTACATATAGTTGAGCTCATGATTTAATAACTATGCAAAAAAATGTGTTAGAATGCCATTTGAAATAAAGTTTTGTTTATACCTTTGGAATTCTTGTCATTTTTTTTTATTCTTCAATCAGTTTCTCCATGTTGGTGCTTTTGAATGCCTTATTTCTTCATAATATATCCTCATACTTGCATTTGATTTTATGATTGCTGAACCAACCTTTAACTGTAAAAAATTGTTTTTTTGAAAAACAAAATAGTGGCTGCAGAAACCCAACTAGATGCGGAATTAGTGAGTAGCTACAAAAACTGATTTGAGCTGTGGAAACTGACCCTAGTTGCGGAAACTGACCCAACAAGCTTATAACTGAATGAGATGTATAAATCATGACTAACTGGATGGAAAATAGTCATGAAAATTTTTATTAATGGAATGAAATGAATGAAATGGAGTTGAAATGAAGTGATGTGGAATGGAAATGAGATGAAGTGGAATGAGGATGATGCGGAATGGAAATAAGATGGAGTAGAATGAGGATGATGTGGAATGGAATGAAAAATGAGAGAGAATTTTTTTTTT
>APFE031235010.1:25157-66693 GCA_000404065.3 Pinus taeda | reverse complement strand
ATTCCAAAGAATCTAAGGAGACTGAAATATCTTCTAATACACCATCTGGTTTGATTATAGATCGATCTGCAAGTTGCAGTAAGGTGGGTGTAAAAAGAAGATTAGGAAGTTTTAGCTGTTCCAAAGTCTGTATACCCATAATGTTGATAGCAGCCCCTAAGTCAATCAAAGTATTTGGAATTTCTACCCCATTGATATGTGTCTTGACAATTGGACTACCAGGATCTACATACTTTTGCATGGTAATTTTTCCCATCATGATATCTGCAGTTTTTCCTATCAAGTGGATTCTTCTTGTATCTCTTGGTTTCCTTCCTGGTCTTTTGAGACTCAACTCCTTTATTGTTTTTGCTATAATAGGAATCTCTCTAATGGCTTGTAGCAAGGGAATCTTGATGCAAACATTCTTTAATTCATCTAGGAAATCATAGTCAGGCAACAAGATTTGTTTTTCCACTCCTTTGTCAATTTGTAACCTTTCAAGAAAAGGAGGTGTGGATGAAGATGCAGGTTGCTCAACTATAGGAGTTATGGGGGTTGACTCTTTTTCTTTTTCCTTTTGAGTGTTTGGGTTTTGAAGAGATGCTTTAGAACCTTTATTGGCTTCAAGAGAATCTTCCTCAGAAATACTTTGCTTTTGAGTATCTATAGAAGGTTTTTCTAAAACTCTACTAAATCTGAGTTGTACATCATTGAGAGGAACAATCATATAGGTAGGAAATTGTTGTCCTTCTACCATGTAAGCATTTTGAGGATTTTTATTATTGGGATTTGGCAATGGCTGGGAAGGTAGTTGATTTGCATTTTGTTGGAATGGAAGCAAGAGTTGAGAATTTTGTTGAGGATTTTTTTGTTGTTGTGGAAATGGTAATGAAAGTTGTGGATTTTGATTTGGAAGTTGTGGAGCTTGTTGATTTGGAAAGGGTGGAGGATATTGATAAAATTGAGCAAATCTCCCATAAGGATTTTTCATACCTTGTACCCATGATTAATATGGATTTTGAGATTGGGGCCAAGGTTGTTGCCAAGGATTCCAATTTGGCGGGGGTTGAAAGTTCATAGGATTATTGAACCCTTGATTTTGTTGCCCCTGCCATGGTCTCCTTGTAACAAAACAGAGAGATTCTACCGAATTTGGATCTTCTTGAAAGACAGCTTTGAGGCCAGGAATTGAAGGACAATCCTTGGTCCCACGGCTTTCTGAGCAAATCATACATGTTTCTACAACTTTTGCATCCAAGGGAAATTCCCTTAGAGCATGTTTCTTCCTACATTTTGGACAAAAAATGGCAAAAGCTTCGGCTTCTGCTTTCTGTTTTTTTTTTGTATTTTAAGGGTGTCTAGTTGCTCACAAAGGCTCCCTAAAATATCAGTTTTGAACTCATCAAGCATATTTCCAATCTCTACCCTACTTACTGAATTGGTTGTAGATTTTTTTGCTCTAATTAGAGAAGGATCTCTAGGCCCTTTTGTAGTTTTAGATTTTCCTATTGAGAGATGGACACATAGTTCTGCTATGTCATGAAGTGGAAGTTGAGAGATATCTCCCTTTCCCATCATGTTTAAAATGTCTATCCATTCATCTCTAATGCCTTTCAATAGAAGGGCTTTCAAGGTTTCCTCATCTAGATTACTCATTTTTTCTCTCTTTAAGTTGTATTGAAATATTTCGAGTAGATCCTCCAAGTTTTCATCTTCTTTTTGCATCATCTTGAATACCTCATCCTTATGATTAGTGGGCATGCAATAGTCCAGGTATCTATCCAAAAATGTTTGTTTCATATCATTCCAACTATTAATAGACTGAGTGGCTACTCCCATGAACCATTGCAAAGCATATCCTTTAAATGTTGAAGGAAACAATTTGAGTTTTGAGAGTCTTCCATATAATCATAGGTTTGACACAAGACTTCAAACTCAAATAGAAATGTTTCGGGATCCTCACTTCTCAACCCATGAAAGTTTGGGAGGATAGATGGTGAAATGTTTTTCATTGTTGTATTGTTTCCTCATCGGCTATAGGGAATCCAAATGAGTTATCCCCATCCCTATTTCCTCCGTTGTTACTTCTCCCTCCTCCATTTCCTCTTCCATAGTTTCCTCCTCCTCTACCTCTACCTCTACCTCCAAATCCATCTACTACTTCTTCTGTCATGATAATTTCTTCAGAGTCCTCTGGTTCTTCTATTAAGGGAGGATGAGAGGGGCTTTCTTCCTTCTCTTCTTCAGGTGATTCTACTTCTTGAATTACAATATGTTCTCCTGTAGAAGTAAAGAAAGGGTCTTCCTCTAAATTATATTTGGTAGATGGTGTAGGAGAATCCTCTAATTCAGCTACTCCTTGAATTCCAGGAATCTTAAGGCTAGGGGTAGATGGTGGTGAATCTTGTCTATGCCTTGAAGAAGATGGAGTTGTGAAAATCAAACTCTTGCTCTATGCATGTCATTTTTTTTATTTTCAAGTTGGGCTAATAATTCTCTTTCTGATCTTCCAGGTCACACTGGGTGCAAGAAGAGAGCATACTTAAGAAATTATTGAACCAATAAATCTCTTTTCTGATCCTCCAGATCACACTAAGTGCAAGAGGAGAGCATACTTCAAGAAGTTATCAAATTTTCCCTTCTTCTTTTATTGTTTTTTTTTAGGAAATTGCCTACCTAGTTACACTTCCCCAGCAACGGCGCCAAAATGTTTGGTCAATTCAGAGTGTCCTAAATTGTTGTATTAATTGTCAATCTGGGAGTTGTAAATTGTTGAAGTGTGGTGCACTATATGTGCAAGATAGCCTATTTCTTAATTTTTGTCATTTTTGAGTTTTTGTTTAGTTTTAGGTTTATTTTTGTTAATTCCCTAATGTGAGATGGAAATTCTAAAAGACAAGTATGATATAAATTTTCAAGGTAATTATGTCTTTTAAAATGATTTTAAAAACTTCAAACTTTCTAAAGACATGCAATGATGAAACTAATTCTTGAAAAGAGAGTGAAAATGTGCCACTATTATAATTAAACAATGGTGAACTAGTGACCATGAAACCCATTATCCTTACTGCCATGAAAATATAAGAAAAACTGAACTTAAAGAAATCTAATAATTGCAAGAAAAGTAAACTAAAATCACATTACATCAACTCATATTCTGATCCCTCACCATTCGACTTGCTCTAGCTTTAGGAGGTAACTGAGAATGTCATGAGCAATTCAATAACTAACTTGCAGAAAAGTAAATGAGCAAAACTGAAATAAATAACACAATGTTGGAACTAAAAACTAAAGGAAATGAAAATCAGCAGAAGGACAAAAATGATCCCATGTCATTAGTCATTAGGAAACTATGAAACTATGTGCTGCCCGGGCTGCCTATTGTGATCTGAAACAAAAGCACTAATCAGTTAAAAATGTGAAAAACTATGAACAGATATCAAGCGTTAACACCATAAGGACTGTGATACATATACAAGTGAATGGTTATGGCATAAGAACATAAAGAAATGAAACATGAAACTGTACAATAATAAACAAGACCTCGGCCTGTGCAGGGCCCCTCTGCACAATCCTCGGACAGTCAATGATCAACCACCAATTAAGTTCAAAAGCAGAGACTTATCATATATTAAAATGCAGTCACAACATAGTGATAAAGTATGGCACAGTGGGTTCCTTTACAGTGAAAATTACATCATCAAAAATCTAACTAACATGCATATGAGAATGCATTATTTATAACAGAGGATAATATAACTGTTTTCCTACATTCGGTGCTGATACAAGACATGTAAACGACCACGTCCCAAGATTTAGCACTATGGCTGTCGTGAGGATTTAATCGTTGGAAGGTGGTTGTTGGATCCGGTTCATGGAGAAGTCCACATGTGTTAACTTGTCCCCCGAGATCTAGGAACAACCACGCACAGCTTCACATGGTGAAAAACAAAGTTTTATCACCGTAGGGCTCTTGAGTTGACCACCATTTTGCCCACAGTTGACTATGGCCTTTTCTGCTGAATTCGACTGAGCCAATAGGACTCAGTCCATGTCCACGTTGGTTGCAACTTGCCCATGTGGCTCAATTCACTTGAAGACACTTGCAATATAGACTTTGACAAAACAGCTGCGGAAACTTACGCTGGCTACGGAAAGTGACAAGATTCCGCAGCTTATAAACAAAAATCTAGTTCAAATAGCAACACAAACACATAGTCAAGAAACCACTTTAAATTCCCTTTTTAAAACTATTATGCAATGATACTGATGTTTTAGGAGGTTCAGATGAATGGAAAGAAGCTAGAAAAAGGTGTAGGAAAGATGCAGTTTTGGGACTCAACAATATTTCTAACACCTTCGAAATGAAACCCCCGTGGTAGCTTAAAGATTCCTCAAAGAGAATATTCTTTGAAATATTCCCTAACATATGTTCTAACAATATTCCTAGAATATTCTTGAGATGCATGTCTTCATTGGCATGTTTGTGCCCTCATCTCTCATGTATTCTTCATGGTTCCCTTTGAACCATTTGAATAGAATTTTATAACAAAGTTCGAGGGTGAATAAGACAAAGTGTGTGGTTGGCATGATGGTTTTCATAGTCATATTAAGTTACTTTTTGTTCGGGAGGTTTTGGGTTCAAAACCTATGGACTCCTAATTTTTCTTTAATATGATTTTAAATACCAATTTTGGTTTTAATATAGTTTTCAACACCCAAAACCATAAGAATAAGACAAAAATGGAGATTGCACCATGTCAAGGCCACTTGGGTATAATTTGATGTGCCATGTAGCATGTTCTCATTGGTCCTCACCATATGCCACTTTTGTCACCTACATTCCATGTGTGGACTTGTGAAATTGCCACATCACCTACTTGTGGGTCCAGATCATTTGTTGACTAGGCTGCCACATTAGATATGTGGGTTCCACAAGGCCTGTTGACTTTGCTGCCACATTTCATCTATATGACCTTCCACATGGTAGAATGTTGACTTTGACTTTGACTTTTTCTGAGTTTGAATAAATTTTTAGTAATGATAGCCTTTGCATATGAACTCATATTGAGGTGTTGTTTATGCCATTGGAATTAAGAAGATGGAGTCTATGTTCTGGTCTTATTTTCAATGAAATCCAAAGACTTCTATTTTTTATCCTTTTTGGAGCCACCTAGACCACTGAAGCATCCACCTTTTGTGCTTCTTACATCTGTTTCATTGCCACCTCAACTTGAATATGTATATACCATGATTTGGATTTCATTACCAGTATATCATAGGTATTGATGTATGGTCCTACTCAAATATGTTAGGATGTGCTTGGCTGCAACCATATGAGCATCTTTGGGCTCCATCTAAAAATTCCTAAGGATATTCACTCCAAAATAAATTTCGAGCCTTATATTTACCAGATTCATCATGGACCCAATTTTTTTTTTATCACAAGTGGGATCCACCTGAATAGACTCTAAACTCCTCAACTTCTTTAAATTGGTAATCATGGGAGTCATCATAGGCTTCATATTCATCATGCCAAATTTTTTAAGAATCTTGATCAAATATTTACCTTGACCAACATATATTTCACCTGGTTTCTACCAAACTTCTAGTCCCAAGTAATAATTCATAGTCCCAAGATCCTTAATATGAAACTCAACTACTAACTAATTCTTTCATTCCTAAATTCGATGCTCTACTCCTGTAACGAGTACATCATCCACATACAAGAGGATGATGGCTTATTCATCTTGGACCACCCTGATGTATAAGTTAGGATCTGCAGAACTCTTAGTAAAACCAAGCATCAATAGTTATGCATCCATTCTTGCATACCAAGCTCTACATGCTATCTTTAAGCCATGTATACCTTTCTCCAACTTGAAGACATGAATCTCCCTATGATTGATTTCAAATCCTTGAGGTTTCTCAATGTAAACATGTTCATCAATAGTCCCATTCCGGAAATTTGTCTTAACATCCACTTGATAGATGTTCCATCCTATAGCAACAACCAATGAAACAAATGATATTATAGTTGTATATCTAGATGTAGGAGAAAATGTTTCTTCATAATCAATACCTTCTTTTTGTGAGAATCCTCTTTCTACAAACCTTTCCTTGTATTTATCAATGCTTCCATTTGTAGCATGATTTATCCTATAAATCCATTTTGAAGTGACTATATATTTGTCACTTGGCCTAGGGAAATTTCCTAGACATCGTTCTTCATGATAGACTAGTATTCTTACTACATTGCATTCCTCCATTGTAGATGTTTAGCTACATATTCATAGGAGGAATGTTCTGCTTCAATGAGATTTGTCATATATGTAGGATACCTAGAATACCTTTTCAATTGTTTACTTTCTCTAAAGTTCCCCTCTACTGTGTGTACTTTTGCTTCTTGTAGAGTATATCTCAACCAAGCAGGCTTATTTCGATTTACTGGAACAATTACTTGTTGTAGATGATCACTAGGACCTTCAGCGTCTTCTTGAGTAGATGTATGATATTGACTATCATTTTCCCTTAATATATCCTCAAAGATAAGTATATATTCTTCATCAGAGTCAACTTAAACATCCTTAGATTTCTTGTAAGCTATAATTTCATCCCAGGTGACATCCATGCTTACTTCTCTTTGACGATCCTCCCTAATATATATTTTGTATGCCTTAGATGAAGCACTATACCCAATAAAGATTCCCTTTCTGGTAGGATATAACTTATTTCTCATTTCCTCGGGTATATGTATATACGCAAGACACCTAAATATCCAAATATTATCCACACTTGGCTTCTTTATTGTAAATTCTTCTTCTATAGTGATGTTATTGAGAATCTTGTGATGACTTCAGTTTTGCAGTAAACAACTATCACACAAGCCTCTCCCCATAGAAATTTTGGTAGATATTGATCATGTAGCGTGGCCCTAGCACATTGTTCAATAGTTATGTTCTTCCTTTCAGCCACACCATTCTGTTCAGGGTTATAAGGAAAAATTAGATCCCTCTTAACCCATGTTTCCAAAATGCTATCAGTTCTTTAGAGGTGTATTCTCCACAATTAACAGACCTTCGAATTTTTATCTTTCTCTTCGTCAGATTCTCCACTTCATTGTTGGATTCTTGAAACTTCTAAAATACCTCATCTTTGTTCTTGAGGATATAGAATGAAGTTTTCCTTGAGAAATCACCAATGAAGGTTACATAATAATGATGCTCAACAAGAGATTTACTGCCATAGATCCACATACATCTGAATATATGAGATCCAAAAATTCCTTAGATCTAGTATCACTTCTTGCAATTGGTTTCTTTACACTATTTCCTATAGAACATCCCTTATATATCTCTTCATGTTCTTCCTTCAATTCAAGGATATCATTGACCATTTGACTTAGAGATGGAAAAATCTTATAATGAAGGTGTTCGTACCTTCTATACCATAGTTCAGAAGTACTCACATCCAAGTGGACTAGGGACTGAGATATAGGGGTAAAAGGTCTATATAATGTCCCGTCATGAATCCCAATCACCCTATCATTGTCAATATGGAAGCCCTTACCCCAAACCAAAACCTTGTCATCAACAAAAGAAACTCTATCACTCTTATCGTTTAGACAAGAAATAGAAAGTAAGTTTCTCTTCAAATTTGGAATATATAAAATATATTTGAGGTGAATTATTCCACCAAACTCGAGCTCCAATAAATTAGATCCAATCCCCTTCACTAGATAACTCTTCCTTCTCCATGATTGATTGAGTGAGATGAGTTTCCTTTTGATAAGGTTTGAGGTTGACTGCATTCTCCCATCATATGTGTAGAGGTGCCACTATCCATAACCTATACATTATAATTCTTGAAGTTCTAGATAAAGAGAAGGGAATATTACATCTATTACCTTATTTTATAACTTAGATATGATCTTCAATATGTAACCATTGATGGATGTAGCAAGTTTCTAAAGAACCTTGAAACCCTTCTTCAAAAACCTTGACATAGTTCCAACTAGGATGTGATCTTCATTCTCCTTCATCCACCTTAGCTTTGATACCATGTTGGAAAATATGGAGACTTGTATATTATAAATGATTTTCCTTTAGTTGATAATTATTTGTGTTGTGTGTTTCACTTTTATTACTTTATTATATCTTTTTAACTAATCAATTACCAAAACAATGATCACAACAAGACAAAGTACACAAGGTATAGGCTCCAAGTCAAGGAAAAACCCATCTAAGGGGAAAACCTAAAAAAATGCTTCTCTTATATATAATTTTCTTACAAATATTTCCAAGATGTAAATACCAAATCCAACAACCCTACCAAGCACCAAGTCATCCTACAGCACGATATTCTCCAAGAAAGCTTCCAAACTTCAACCTACTCCAACTTCGTCCCATAATTTAGGCTCTACAACTATTCCTTAGAATTTTGGCCTTGCAATTTCAAATTCCTACAACTTCCAAACTTCACAAGCCCCAGCATCTTCACACTTGTGGACAAGAAAAAATAACCTTCCAAATATTTCGACTTCCTCTCCTCTTCTTTTTTCTCATAGCTACTTTTTCTCTCGTTCTCTAGTGCAAATCGAACTTGAGATGACATGTGATCCAAGTGAGTCGGATTCCTCCTTTATATATCCTTCCTTGAGGATCAAATTACCCTCCTTTAGGCTAACTTTATCTACTCTTGGGATTACTTGGTCTTGGGATACAAAATGTATTTTTCTTAATAAAATAAATATCTTTCTTTATTACAATGAGTACAAATAGGACTATGAACATGACCAATTTTATTCTTTATCATAGAAAACCTAAAATCATTAAGAACATGCTTTTGACTCAAAATTGAGTATGAAACCCATACTCCAAAAATAAAATATAATTTATTTTTCTGTCTTTATAAGGAATATAAAATGTCATGATTATAATTAGGTCATTATGAAGACTGAACCTAGTTACAATTTTCAACACTTCATCTTAACTATGTAGATATTCATAATCCTATTACATAGAATAAGGAATCTCAATATTGAAGAATTATCATAAGGAGAGTTATATTGATAAGCCTTCTTTTTCAAGCATCTATATAATTACCAAAATTGTCCTTGAATGCCTTAATTATATAATATCATCCTTATTTGAGAGCATTATTCTGGGAGGCTTTACGTGAGATGCCACACTACCTCTAAGGCACATACCCCATCCAGATGTTCATCAAGTATGCCCTCTTAGGACTATTCTTATCTTGGATTTCCACTCCTAAAAGCTTAAATAATATTGGTCCTCTTTTACTACTATCTTGGATGCCCTACCTCATCCTCAAAAAATATCGATCAACAAATTCTTTTTCCTGGATTCTACAATCCATAAGAAGCTCCATTCTAAGATACTTATCAGATCCTCTAGAATCCATTATTTCTTTATGGAATTCACTAAAACATATGGATGTTAGTCTTATTCTAGTCCCTGACCCATAAATACAAGAACTATCCAACATCACTCCCTCTCAATTAGGGAAGAGATTTCTACCAAATCAAGCTATCTCTCAAATGATCAAGCTTCTTGTTTGGTAATGCTTTTTCCAGGATATCTACTACCTGTTCATCAGTAGGTATATAATACATCTCCACGACCTCGTCTCGTACCAGGATTCTGATGCAGTGGTACTTACATAAGGTCCTTTTTCAATATTATAAAACATTCACTGTCACAGTGTATATGTGTAGGGATGAACAGTCCTTCAAAAACATGTGATAACAACTTTCTAATACAAATAACTTCCCAACAGACATCACTTGCAGCAACATCCTTATCTTCAACATTACTTAAAGCAATTGTATCCTGCTTTTTTATCATCCATGAGACCATTGAAGACCATAGGCTGAAGCATCCGCCTGATGTGCTTCTTCCATCTATCTGATTGCCACACCAGTCTAAATCTATATATCCCATGAGTTGGATTTCAGTACCAATATGTTGAAGGCAGCAATGTATGGCCACACACAAATATATTAGAATATGCTTGGCTGCAATCTAATGGTCATGTTTTGGCTCCATCTGAAACTGACTGAGGACATTCACTAAAAAAAACATTTGATATTGTATTTATTAGATACATCAAGGACCCAATAAACTGTCCATAACAAGTAGGATCCACCAGACTAGACTCTAAACTCAACTTTTTTAAATTGGTAATAATAGGAGTCATCGTAGGCTCACTATCCATCATGCCAAATTTATGAAGAATATTGATCACATATTTAGCTTGACCAAGATATATCTCACCTAGCTTCTGCCAAAATTCTATTCCTAGGTAACAATGCATAATCCTAGGATCCTATGAAACTCGATTGCTAACTACTTCTTGCATTCTTGAATTAGATGATCTACTCTTGTAACAAGCATATCATCCACATATAATATGATCATGACTAGTTACCCTTAGATCACCTAATGTATAGGTTATGATCTACAAAACTCTTGGTAAAACCAAGTCTCAATAGTTCTGCATCCATTCTTGCATACTAAGCTCTAGGTGCTTGCTTCAAGCCATATAGAGCTTTCTTCAACATGCAGATATGAGACTCCATTTTATTTATTTCAAATTTTTTAGGTTTCTCAATTTAAACTTATTCATCAATAGTCACATTGATGAAATTTTTCTTAACATCCATTTTATGGATGTTCCATACCATAGTAGCAACCAACAAAAAAAGCAATCATATAGTTGTATATCTAGTTGTAGGAGTAATGGCTTCTTTGAAATAAACACCTTATTTTTGTAAGAAGCCTCTTACAACAAACATTGTCTTGTATTTATCAATGCTTCCATCTACAATGTGCTTTATCTTGTAAGTCCATTTTGAAGTGACTATAGATTTGTCATTTGGCCCAGGGATAATTCATGAGACATCCTTCTTCATGATAGACTAGTATTCTTCCTCCATTGCATTCCTCCACTCTTGATGTTTAAATGCATCTTCATAGGAGGAAGTTTCTACTTCAATGAGATTTGTCATATATGAAACACACCTAGAATACGTTTTCAGTTGTTTACTTTCTCTGAATGTCCCCTTTGGTGTGTGTCAATCAAGCAAACCTCTTTCAATTTACTTGAACAGTTACTTGTTGCAGAGCCTCACAAACATATTCTTGAGTAGATGTATGATATTGAACATCATTATCCCCTTGATATATCCTGAATATAGGTATCTCTTCTACATCAAATTCAATTGGAACATCCTTTGATTTTTTGTAAGCTATACTTTCATCAAATATGATATCTCTTCTTACTTCTATTCTACAATCCTCCTTAATATATATTTTGTACGCCTTAGATGAGGCACTATCCCCCAACAAGATTCCCTTTAGGCTAGTTAGATCTAACTTCTTTCTCTTGTCCTTGGGTATATTTATATACACAAGACACCCAAATATCTGAAGGTGATCCACACTTTGGATTATTTCCTGTAAATGCTTCTTCCAAAGTCATGTTGTTGAGAATCTTCTGAGGACTTCATTTCTACAAGTAAAAAGTTGTCACACGTGCCTCTCCCCATATACATTGAGGTATATCTTGATCATGTAGCATGGACCTAACACATTCTTCAATAGTTCTATTCTTCCTTTTGTTGAAAAGTGTAACTAGGTTTGGTCTTCATAATGCCATGTAATTGTGATTTTATGTAAGGAGATGTAAAGAAGAAAAATAAAATTATTGTAATTATTGCATCATGGGTTTCATGAGAAAGAGATTTTATTTTTGAGTCGAGGCTTCCATTGAGAGCCTTTAGGTATTTTGACATCTAGTCATAAAAGAATAAAAAATTCATTGTAATGTCACACATTGTAAAGAGTCACTCTTGTCTATGTAAAGAAATATCGAAGACCTTTCTAGTAGTCCTCTCCAAGTTGGCTTACAATGAATGAAGAACCTAGAAGATGATGTCAGATTTCCTCCTTATGATCATGTCAGCCTAAAATACATGAGACATTGTGTATATATAGCCACACTTAGCCTCCCTTAGAAGCAATAAATTCAGTGAAGAAGAGCCTACAAACATGAGTTTGAAGAAAGGACTAGAAGAGAAGAGTGAAGAACAAAAGAAAGAATCGCGAAGGGATATATTCTTCTTGGGTTTTATGATTTGGGGTTATATAATCTCCCACATGTGAAGGAAGAAGCTATGAAGGCATAGAGAGAAGGTCGAATAACTTTTTTCTTCTTTAAGGTGATGTTGTTTGGGTATAGGATCTTGCAAAAGAAAGTTGAGGATAAGTGTTATAGGTCTCTCTCTCTTGAAGAGACTAATAAAGCATCATATATTATTCTAGGGTTTTGAAATAGGGTTAACCTAAGAGACTGAGATTCTCTAGGGAAGTCGAGAAGAGCAATGTGGAAGAGTAGAGACTAAGATTCTCTAGAATAAGTCGAGGAAATAGTTTGAGATCTAGAAGAAGCCAATAAAGGGAAGATGTAGAGAATCAAGTATAGTGACAAGGGTCTTGGGAGGACACTAGAGTCAAGGTTCTTTTTCATGGTCTTGGTATTCGTTAATTGAAGATCTATAACAAGAATTTCTGATTGAGTTTTCCTCTCAAAGATTGAGAGGTTTTGGCCATGGATGAAAAGCCTACATATTATGTCTCTTGTCTTATATTGTCTATTTGGTAATTGTCTTGCTAAACATAACACATTAATAATATAATGAAGAGAAGATTATAATCCAGGAAATAAAAGTATATCACAAGAAATTATCAAGAAGATAAATCTCCTAATCATCGATGCCCTAGATTTCTCAACACCTTTCATCCATGCCAATTTGTTTAGGATTATAAGGAACAATAAGCTCCCTCTTAATCCCTTCTTCCTTGCAAAATGATATCAGTTCTTTGGAGGTGTATTCTCCACCATTTTTGGACCTTAGAGTTTTTATCTTTCTCTCAGTTAGATTCTCCACCATTGTTGGACCTTAGAGTTTTTATATTTCTCTCAGTTATATTCTCCACTTCATTCTTTAATCCTAATTTTTTTTTGAATACCTCATCTTTGTTCTTAAGGATATATAGCCAAGCTTTCCTTGAGAAATATCAATGAAGGTTATGTAACATTAACTCCCACCAAGATATTTTATAGCCATATGTCCACATACATCTAAATGTATGAAATATAAAACTTCTTTACATCCGGTATCCCTTCTTACAAATGGTTTCTTTACATTATTTCTGATAACACACCCCTGATAGGTCCCTTCATATTCTTCCTTCAATTTGGCGATGCCATTTACCATTTGACTTAGATATGGAAAAATATTATAATTAAGGTGTATGCACCATATATGCCATAGTTCGGAAGGACTCACGTCTAAGTGGAATAGTTCTTGAGATAGAGGTGTAAAAAGTCTATATAATTTCCCCTAACAAATCCCAATCATGCTAGCATTGTCAATACTAGAGCCCTTACCCCGAACCAAAACCTTGACATCAACAAAAGAAACTCAATCACCCTTATCCTCTAGACAAGAAATAGAATAATTTTTTCTTCAAACCTAGAACATATAAAATATTGTTGAGGTGAATACTTCCACCAAACACGAGCTCCAACGAAGTAGATAAAATCCTTTTCATTGGACAACTCTTCTTGTCTCTAACTTTGATTGAGTGAGAGGAGTTTCCTTTTGACAATGTTTGAAGTTGGCTACTTTCTCTCGTCATATGTCGGAGGCACCACTATTAAGAACCCATAAATTTTCGTCCTGGAAAGTGTCGGATAAAGAAAAGAAAAGGATTCCATCTATTAATTTCTCTGTTAACTTAGAGATGATATTCAATATGTAACACTTGATGTATGTAGAGATATTCCCAAGAACCTTGAAACCATTCTTAAAAACCCTTGACATAGTGTGAACTAGGATATGATATTTAGTCTCCTTCTATTTTGGGTAGAATTGCCCTAGGGTCTTGGGTTAGGAACCCCAACAGAGTAGAGGGCATACAACATAAAGAGACATACAAACAAGAAGTCCTAATACTTAAATAGTTAAACTTGGTACAAAAGATCTTACCTGTAGGTCCTATGCTTGAGGTCATTCCCATAGGGTTCAAACCATTTGCTTCTTCCTTGCGCTTTAAGACCTGCAATTCATTCAAGGCAAAGCATGTACATGAAAAATAGCTAAATGCATGTTCATGATATAAAGGTTAGATCATATAAGCATGTAAGAAAATAAGCATTAACGTGAGATTTTATAAGAAAATCATGACATAAATTAATGCATAAAGACCATAATCATTAGGAACAATACATCTTCTCTTTATTAATGTAAGCTAAAGAAAATATGGAAGAACTACAACCTAAGTCATTCGTTGGCTCCAAACGAAATCGTCCTTCAGATTTATCCTACCTAGGCTTTAGTAATCCTCCTTCGCAAGTATACACAAGGATGTCATGAAGGGATGATGGACATCTCAAAAAGGAAATAGGTGTTTCCTATGACTGGGATTGTAGAAGGCATAGGGATATCTTCAGACTTCATTAGGGATGTAATCGACTTAATATCAATATCTAATCCTTCTCCTCCCTTAGGCTTTCCCATGGAGAAGTATTTATACTTCTCCAAATTAGTTTTTTCAGTTGGGAAACGGTTGGGCCACGGGCTATAGTAGGTAGGTATTTGGCCAAACCCATAAAACCTACATGAATTAAGGGAGATTATATATTTCTTAATGTTTTAACACATATACGTGGCTTGGGTATATGCTGACCCACGTGTACACGTGCTTTAGATAGGGCATAATCGCATATGGGATTTAAAACATTCATTTTTAGAAAATGGACCAAGTCTAGTAGGGAAGGGTTTCCTTAGGCCATATCATAGAGCATCAAATCTACCAAGGGTGGTAAATGGTGCTATAACACCTTCTTACACTTGATATTTGATACCATGTTGGAAAATATAGAGACTAGTATATTATAAATGATATTCCTTTACTTGATAATTACTTTTGATGTATGTTTCCCTTTTATTAATTTATTAGATATTTTTCAACAAGTAATTACCCAAATAATGAAGATCACAGCAAGATAAAGTACATAATATATAGGCTCCAATCCAGGGAAAAACCCCTCCAAGGGGAAAACCCAAAAAAAAATTCTTCTTCTTATCGAAAATCTACTTGCAAAGAGACTTCTAAGACCCAAATACCAAATCCAACAGCCCCATAAAGCACCAATTCAATCCCCAACAAGATATTCTCGAAGGAAGCTTCCAAACTTCAACCTACTGTAACTTTGTCTCGGAATTTCAGTCTTTCAATTTCAACCTCCTACAACTTCACAACTTCACAAAACTTAGCAACTTCACATGTGTGGAGAAGAAAACATAACCTTCCAAATATTTCAACCTTTTCTCCTCTTTTTTTTCCTCCCAACCACTTTTTATCTTTCTCACTATTGCATATCAAACTTGAGATGAGATGCACTCCAAGTGAGTCAAATTCCTCCTTTATATAGCCTTCCTCGAGGGTCAAATTACCCTCCCTTAGGCCAAGTTGATCTACCCTTGGGCTAACATGGTCTTGGGATACAAAATGGTTTTTTTCTTGATAAAATAAATATATTTATTTATTTTAATGAGTCCATATGGGACTATGTTACATGACCAATATTATTATTTATCTTAGAAAGACCTAGAAAACCTCAAAGCATGAAGAACATGATTTTGAATTAAAGTTGAGTGTGAAACCCATAGTCCATAAATAAAATATAATTTATGTTTCCTTATTTTTATTTCCTTATAAATAATATACAATTTCATGATTATAATTAGGTAAATATGAAGACCAAACCTAGCTACAATTTTCAACACAAATAATATAATAAATTAAATTGTGATTTGTAAAATAAAATTCATTACTTGTAATTAATTTGATTAATTCATAAGGGATTCACTTTATGTATACTATAATGTTGTTGATTCTGTTATAAAATTAATTAATAGGGAAATGGAATATGAAAAACAATGTGGAAACATAAATACAGAAACACATAAAACAAGAGAGACACAGATATACATGGTTCACCCAATTTTGGCTATGTCCACAGAGAAACAACTAGTCCTTACTTTTATATTATCTAGCAAAATTCCGAGATACAACCTACAACTAATCTGTTGTAATTTCCTTTTCGCTCTCATACAATGTCCCCTCTCTTTCTTACTCAGCATAATAATACACAACCACAATAAAATTCCCTTACATAAACCGAGGGTATCCTTCAAGGGAAAGAAACCCCTAAATTAACATAACTTCTACTGTCATATCATCCACCTAATGAACGACCCAGATTGACTACAAAATTACAATATTTTACATGGTATTTTTTCATCTATTTTTAGCTTTGGGGGAACTACCCCAAACCCCCACCTGGGGGGCTCATAAAAGTCTCCATCGTGCCCCCTGGACACCCCTAATGGTGATTAGACAGGTGGTTTTCCCACCCCATTAGGAATAGGGATCCAACAAAGTTGAAGTAAAGACCTCTAATGAATCAAGAAGATAAGCAAGCTCCACACCCAACAATCTCCCACTTGGGAACTAATTATAGAAATTCCATCATTTCTTTACTTGTTGGGAAATGCTTCCACTTTGGAGCTAATCATTTCTAATCTTCATCATCATACTTGAAGACTAATTGAAACCGACAAGGATATTAGTTTCTCCCTCGTTACAACTTTTGTTACAATATTTGTAGGATTCTAGCTATTGTATATCTTTTCCAACTTCAGTGGTCCATCTTCCAACACTAACTATTTAAAATGGTACTTGAGTTGTAAATGTTTAGTATTGGAATGAAAAATTGAGTTCTTTGCAAGACGAATGGTACTATCGATTTCACTCAATAACATTCCTATCTCCTGATTCTTTCCCAATTCATCCATAAACCTTTGTAACTAAATCATTTCTTTACTAGCCTCTGTAGCAACCACATAATTTTCTTCCATTGTTGAAAGTGCAACAATGTTTTTCATCTTTGGAACCCAACTAATAGTTGTTCCACCTACAATAAACACATACCATGTGGTGCTCCTCTTTTTATCTCTATCAATTGCCATGTCTTTATCAATATATCCATGTAGAACAATGTTTGAACCACCAAAGCATAATGTTTGATATGTGGTACCTCTCACTACCATCCAATTCTATTTTCCTAGATTTTTCATATACCTACTTTCAACTCCCACTACATGTGCAATATCAAGCCTTGTGCAGACCACTGCATACATTAAGCTTCCAACTGCTGCTGCATATGGAACTTTACACATATAATCCATCTCTTCCCGAGTCTTGGAACACATCTCGTTACTTAGTTTGAAATGGCTAGCCAAAGGTGTACTAATTGGTTTTTCATTATACATATTAAATGTTTCCAACACCTTTTCTATGTACTCACTCTGAGATAATGTTAATTTGTGATTTCTCTTATCTCTAGTTATTCTCTTACCAAGGATTTTCTTTATAGCACCCAAATCCTCCATTGAAAATGAATTTTCTAATTTTATTTTGAGAACATTTATTTCCCGCATGTCATCTACATATAATATCAATATAATATGTTTTCCATCATTTTTCTTTTTAGGATAAACACAATGGTCAGAGTGACATCTAGTATAACCTTATTCAGACATAAGCCTGTCAAATTTTAGATAGTAGTACCTTGGAGCCTATTTTAAGCCATATAATATATTCTTCAATTTGCACACTAATTTTTCCTTCCTTTTGACCTCATACCCTTATGGTTGTTTCATATATATTTCTTCCTCCAAATCCCCATGGAGAAAGGATTTCTTTACATCGAACTACTCAAGATGAAAATATTCTATTGTCACTAGAATTAACATAGTTCTAATTGAATTCATTTTAACATTAGAAGAAAAAAATTCATCAAATCATATACCTTTATTTTGTACAAACCCCTTTACAATGAGTCTAACCTTATACCTCTTTTTACCTTCATATTCTTCCTTCAACCTATAAACCCATTTATTCTACAATGTTTCTTTACCTGCAGGCAACTTGACAAAGCCCCAAGTCTAGTTATGCATCAAGGAGTCCATCTCTTCTTCCATGGATTTCTTCCACTTATTCCTGGTTTCTACCTGCATTGCTTCTTCATATCTTTTTGGATCACCAGAATGAGTTAACAATACATAATATAATGAATAAGAGTATCATTCAAGGGGTCCACTTATCCTTGTAGATATGCTAACACCATTTTCAAGTGTTTGAGGTTCCTATTGTTGTTGTGGTTGTTGCTGTTGTTGTGGCTTCTAATCATTATGATTTTTAGGCACCTTTAATTTTTCTATGATTTCATCAAGCATTTTGTATTCTTTCTTTTCCTTTTCTTGTTTCTTTTCCTGCATCTAATCTTTATACAAGAAATTTTCATTGAATATGAAATATCTACTCCTAATGATTTTGTGATTTTCATAATCATATAAGAGATAAACAAAATTGTTAACACCATATCTAATAAAGGTACATTTATTTGATTTTTCATGAAAATTGGTTCTATTTTCTTTATTAATGTGGACAAAGGCTTCACAACCAAAAGTCTTTAAAAATGAGTAGATTAATTTTTTTCCTATCCATGCCTCCTATGGAATACCACCATCCAAGGAACTTGAAAGCCCTCTATTTATTATATAAACAAGAGTATCTACAAAAGCTCCCCAAAATTGTAAGGGCAATCCTGCATGCAATCTCATGCACCTTGCATGCTCCATTATTTTCTTGTTCATCCTTTCTGACACACCATTTTCCTGTGGTGTTCTTGGAATTGTCGTCTCTCTATGAATTTCATGCTTTGAACATTATTCATCAAAATATATGTTGCATTATTCACCTCCATTGTCTAATCTAGGACACTTCAACTTCTTTCCTGTCTCATTCTCAACCAAGTTTTCCATTTCTTGAAAGTATCAAATACATCCAATTTATTCTGAATACAATAAATCCAGGTTTTTCTAGTTGAATCATCAATAAAAGTAACATAATAGCGAGAGTTTCCAAGAGATGATACTTGAGAAGGTCCCCATACATATGTATTCACAAGCTCTAATTTTTCACTCTTCTTTTCTTTCCCAACTCTGATAAATCACACTCGCTTATCTTTTCCATAAACACAATTTTCACAAAAATCCAAATCAACATGTTTCAAACTTGGCAACAAATTTATTGAGTGAAGAATTTGCATCCCTTTCCTGCTCATGTGCTCATGCCTAATATGATGCTGCAATGTCTTATATGCTCCTATGGAGGTTAAAGAATTAACAAATTTAGAAATACCATTGCATAAATATAATTTACCAACCTTTTCTCCTTTTTCTATTACCAAGGCTCCTTTAGTGACCTTCTAGGTTTTGTTTGTGAATGTAGTTACACATCCTTCACCACCTAACTGCCCTATTGAAATTATATTTCTTTTCTTCAGATATGGAAAATTTCTTACCTCCTTCAATAACCATTTTTTTCCATTATGTTTCTTTATAAAAACCTTATCCATTCCAATGATTTTACATGGTTTATCACCACCCAAATGAACATGTCCAAAATCTCCTTGAACATAATCATGAAAATGGTTCCTATCGGTGTGGCATGGAATGAGGCCCCTAAATCTACCACCCAGCTATCAATAATATTCTCTAATGAAAGAATCAAAACATCTTGCAACAAATCACATGTCACATTCACTTCATTATTTTTCTCTTGTTGTCCATTTCCTTCTTTTCCTTTCTAAGATTTGTAATCATTCTTAAGGTGTCCTTTCTTCCCACATTTCCAGCACACTGTCCTTGATCTGGATTTGGATATTCCTTTTCTTGAATTACTATGATTTTTTGGGTTCCTTCCTCTTTCCATTTTTCTTCCTCTAGTCTCTACAATCAAAGAATTACTTGATGGCTCACAAGAGATTTTCCATCGCATTTACTTGCTAAAGATGGCACCAACAACATCATCAAATATTAAAGTACTAGATCTACGGACAGATTGGTGTTTCTGTGACAAACACCCACCAAATATTTTCCTATACTTGGATCTTGGATCCTATAGTGGATCTTGTGATCGGTCATTCTGTGGTCACTCCTTGATCAATCAAAGTCACTTGCTGATGCATGCTTAGTTTGCAACGAGTTCATGAATGCATTCTTCCACGCAAGCTTGAAAAAGCATAAGCACATTCCATCAAGATACTATATGCACAATGTTCAACCCATGTCGAAAGTTAGTGTGCACTATCATTGATAGTCCATCACCTTTGGTTTTGTTTGTACTTCTATTTTGGTGACTTTTCAAATTGTTGCTTTTGCGCACCTTCATTTTTGCGAGTGTTGTTTGCATTCTTTCAACTATTGCTCTTGCTTTATTTCACTTTAATTATTTTTGTTTTCATGTTATCTTTGCTATGGAATGTGTCTCTTTCAATATCGTTCACATATCGCACGTGTCACTCTCCCTTTCCTCTTCATATAGTAAATGTCATCTTTACGCATGTTAGTTGTCGCACAATCTGTATAAGCACATTTTGGTGGTTTCAAGTGTTTATCTTCATGAAAATGAGTTGATATTATGATGTAAACATATGTTGCACTCATTTCCAATGTTTTAAGCAGTGTCACACAAGTGTCGTCATGGTCATCACAAAGTGTATCTTTAGTGTCGCATCTGTCATAAAGTCATTGCAAATTTGTCACATTGAGGGAAATATGTTTTTAACATGTTCCATATGATCTATGTTGTTATGTCATCAAGTTTTGTAAGTATGTGATCAAAGTCAAGCCATATCATTATTCACATCAATCTCATTGATCCCAAATTTAGCCATTTTTCAGACACTTCCTTGCAACCTAGCCTCATCCAACCTTCCTCAACTCTACATTGCACACTTCCAACCCTCACGATACAACCCTATCCCTTGACACTACGCAATGCATAGTTTTTTCCTCCCTCGACTATGCACTACATAGTTCTAGCGCTCAAGCCCAGACCTTGGCCGGTAAAATCGCATAGTCCAACCCTCCAAGATGGCCCCAACTGCGCATTGCACAGTATCTGAGCTGAAGCCCAAATGTTAAGCTCCTGAACTATATAACTACGTAATCACCAAGTTTTCTTTGCCTCCAGAAACTATGCAATTTACTGAAACAATGCAAAACCATGTATTCTGACTTACTGAGCCTCAAAACTACGTAATCTTCCTACACAGTCCAACCTTAATTGCAGATTGTGTAGTCTCAAGGATCAGGCCTTAGCCCTAAGGTGATGAACTGCATAGTTGTGCAATCAAATGGGCTTCTCTATATTCCAAAAATACGCAATGGGAAAAATGTGTGTTCATGCCCTCATCTTGGCTTCCTGAGATCCCCAACTATGCAATCATTTTTCTCATTCCAAGCCTGAACTATGCATTATGTAGTGTCAAGGATTAAGACTAACCCTTGACTTCCTAAGCTGCACCATTGGATAGCCACTGAGCCTCTCCCTCAGCCTACCACCTAGTTTTGGCTCTATAAGTGGATCATCTTGTAGCATCTTAGATAGTGGTTTATCAGACTAATGTGCTCTTGTCATGAATGAATTGTAGATGAAGTAACTCTATCTGTTATGTAAATATCATGAAGAAGGAGATGGATAAGGAGGAAATTATAGAAGACACATATGGAGTTAAAAATATAATATGATCATCAGACGAGAAGATGAAGGAACAATGGATTATAAAATAATACCAAATATTAGGACCACTTGAAGAATCCATCTGATTCACAACCCTTTGGAGGGTAGATATGAAGAATAAATCATATCACTCATGAAGATGAAGCATTGGATACATATCTTAATGAATATGGAAAGAAAAAAGTAGCAAAAGGACAACTTGGCACTACCGCATCAACATGCAGTCCATGTCATCAATGTCATGTCATGTCCGGTCACGAGTCATCTTATGCCACATAATTATTGTGGATCATGTAGTTATCTATTCCAAATGTATTGTAAATTGGAAGTCTGAAGGACACATTCAGAATGTCAAGAATCATGTAAAATTTGAAAAGTCATAGGAATTCAAATAGTCATGAGGGTATTCAAAGAGTCACAAGGAAGGTGAAGCATCACCTCATTGGTTCTATGTACACCCTCATTTTATGAGCAAAGGAATTTTCACCTTGGCTCCTCCTGCAAGGGATTAGAGAGACTAGCTAGTTATTTTGAGGAGAAAGGAGTGGCTCTAATGCTCCACTATTAGAGCTAGTGGTGTTCATTGTATACACATGTCTTGGAATGTTTACTTAATATCAGAATCCTTATGGCCAACATGTTATTCATGCATGGATTACAAATATTTGTAAGAATGTTCTGTGAATGTTTATAATTCATGTTTTCTTTCATTTATGCTACAATAGTTGAACTATTTATTTTATTTTGGTACTTATCATATTGAGAGTGTATTGTAATGGTTATTATCATTGTCACATTTTCGTAGACTATTCAGCTGGATATTAGACAAATATTTTTTCTTATATTAGTTGCAATGATTGTTGCATCCTTGTGGACTATTTTGTTGGATGTTGAACAGATTCTTCTTATTTATGTGTGTCTCTACTAGGGTGGTCCTATTACCTCTCTCTTAGAGGCTCACTTCTCTTCCCCCTCCACAATAAAATAAATTTGACACACATACGACCAAACACTCACAAAGCACACCCCCTTGCTTTTTGAAGGAACATTTGCACTCCTCACTCTTGCTAATATTTAGAGCCAAGGAAAATCTGTGAGAATACATGGAAACCGAGTCAACATTCGAGATGGGTCTCTTATTCCAAATAGTGTGAGGTCTAATTGGGACTTCACATTAGGGATACCCCTTGGTTGATGAATTTATAGCACCGTCAACAATGGCACGAGAAGGAGGGCTAGATGATAAGTTGTGCATGTTGAGTCTATTTTGAGCCTCTTATCTAATTTGGCTTATCCTCAAATCTTACTCCCGAGGTTGTTCTCCAATTTATCCCTTTGTCAATGTTGAATCCCTGATGAGCCTCTCTATCACTTTTCTCAATTAAATTTTGATGGTGAGGATGGAACATCCATAACCAAACACATTAATAATTTTCTCAAAATTTGTGAATCTTACGAAATCAATGATGAATGGTTTGCTTGTGTGCTTTTCTTCCTCACCCTGGAAGGTCATGTTAAATGATGGTTCCATACCTTGCCACTTGCTTCCATTCATTATTTTCATCATTTCCTTAGCGAGCTTCATCTAGCCTTTGATAGGTATGATCACTGAGATGTTTGTAAAATATCAATCAATTAAGAATGAAGCCTAATGAACTAGTTGAGGATTTTTCTGATCGATTCTTTCACCTTTTTTATGAATTTTCTGAAGAAGATATGGATCAAGATTTATTGAAACAAAAGTTTGAGTTCCTGGTTCTTATCTCTTTTCAAGGTGAATCCATATTACCTAATGTTTCTCCATCCCCAACTCTTGTAAACCAAGAGACACCCATAATTTTAGTGGAGGAACCTGTTATTCCTTTTCTTCCTTGTCATCCTCCTTTTCTAGTTCTAATGTAGGTGCCTCCTTGTGACGATTGTAAAATTTGGAAATATGCACATAAAATCCCTAATCGATATTCTTATCCTCTTTCCACTTTTCATGATTCAAATCTAATAAAGGAAATCCCATAATGACTCATGAAGGCTATGGTGAAAGCCAATTTTTTTATTCTTCAAGATGGTGACACTCATAACTCTAGTCTTGAATATGATTCAGATTTATTTCATCCTCTATCATCTACATTCCATGACCCTTTGTATCATGACCCGCTTGATCAATCTGATCCATCAACTAGTTTTCCGCACTATCCTAATTTTCAAGTTGTTGGCCCAGATTGCGATTGGGTTCAAGATAGTCACATTACCCAGGTAGAGGAGAAGGAAGGTAACGATTCATTCAATATTTCTTCTCTTTTTCAAAATTCTCCATGTGAAGATGTTATCTCCTCATTCTTGGATGATATTGAATTTGTTAATCTCATTAATGAATCAAATAAAATCAGTTTTTTTAGATTTGTAGTATTCAGAAACAATCATTCTGATGATGATAATTTTATTGATGTATGCGATGATGAATGCTCAAGTGCATCAACTGATCTTTCAGTTTCTCATGAAAAATTTAATTCGAAAAGTTTACATCTATAATTTGTTTTGGTTGAAGAAAATTCTCTTAACAAAAGTTCCTCCTTGTCCCACTATCCCTTGTGCTCTCCGATTTACGATGCATCTACTTGTGATGAAGATACTCCATGATCTTCAAGTTCTTCATGGTATGAGCTCACTTCTCAATTTAAATAAGGTATTGAGGTTGTCCATCATGAAAGAGAGAATAATCATGTCATGGAGTATCCTTTCTATCTCGTACCATCTCTTGTTTTGCATGAAGAAAACTCTTCAAATCAACTTGCTCATGAAATTTCTCCATCTCTAGATTTAAAATTAGAAGAATATTTTTTCTTGATTAATCTGGTTGTCGAAGTTGTAAAATATGATCAAATAAATGATAGAGAAGGATTCCATTTGGTTAATAGTGATAACTGCAAATCAATGAAATAAAATATCCTCACACCATGCATAATCGAGTTCAATCTTCACAATGAAATTTTACAATCCTTGAAAGTTGTAAGACTTGCCAAAGAGTCGAGGCACTTCAAATTTCATTGATGGTTATGTCAGGATCTTGAAACTATGGTAAGACCCTCAAATTGAGTCAGATCTAGTTTCCTTCACAAAACTCTACTTTTTGCATGGTTTCACTCGATGTAGATTCTTTCTTGAAATATATTTGGCATTCTGGAAATGATATTTCGAACCTTCAAGATTTGATTTCTATTTGGATTCAAAATGCTTCATATTCATGCAAATATCTTGTATCAAACTCGAGTTTGGAATGTGTCTCTCTCATAGAATCATGGAACTATGAGTTTAATTATTCTAAACTTTATCCTTGGCTAAAGGATTCATACCTGTCACACTCTCTTCAAAACAATGAGCTCATGATCCTTCTTTTGAATAATTTGATGCTAATACTTTTCTTCATCACACTTGAAATCCTCTTGAATGTCAATAAATGCATT
Organism: Pinus taeda; assembly: GCA_000404065.3. Classification (NCBI taxonomy): domain Eukaryota; kingdom Viridiplantae; phylum Streptophyta; class Pinopsida; order Pinales; family Pinaceae; genus Pinus; species Pinus taeda. Next base: position 41,507 of record APFE031235010.1, on the reverse strand, counting down.
GATTTTTTGACAAATCAAATTATTCTTCACTTGTTTTACCCTGATTGGGTTCATCTGTTTATTATACTGGCATTTCTTTTTATTTCTTTCGACGATTATGATGCTAGTACAATGTCTAACCAATCACAAGAAAATGGTTTGTTACACTTGTCACATGAGGAAGATGATTCTGATATATATAGCATTTGCTGAACTGTTCAAATTGATTTATCTATGGTAATTCCAAATTGGGAATATGATGCTTTAATTATCCCATGTGATTGTGATTATGTTTCGGATGATTGTAGTTCAATTTACTATTTTCCCATCAACAAATCCAATGATAGTCATTTTACATCCTTTGGTTTTTATGGTTTAACATCTCACTATCTGGGTACTTGTCAAGTGGCTAAGGCACTTTCGCACTCATAGATGGTTATGTCAAGTTCTCCCTACCTTGACATGTCTGCTAAATATGATCAGATCTATTTATCCTCACAAGATTCTCATTGTCATCCCAACACTTTAATTGAAAATTCATGTTTTCGAATGTTTCATGGTTTTCAAGAGTATTTCCATGAATTTTACGATCCAATTGCTGAATGGTTGGAGCAATCTTACTTGAAAAGTTCCATCACAAATAAGAAGTTTTGATCTTTTCGCGGGCTTGCTAAGGAGTTAGGGGTGGTTGAAGACGTGTTCACAAGAAGCTTCTGAGGTTTTTTGAATGACGGTTTTCATAAAAAAAGGTAAGAAAGTGAACTGGTTAGAAGTAGTGGCTATGGCCCATATTTATGGTAACAAGCAAGACCTTCAAATTTTTTTGCAAGCTATTCAAGTTCTTATCTATTCTATTCCACATTTCTTTATATCGGTTTTAGTTTCTTATATCTTTGTGAATGCAAGCCAGAAGTAGTTATGATGGCTTCATTCGAAATTTCATTATACGTGACCTCGAACTTCTAGATGATTAGGTTAGGAGTAGGCTTAGATTCATATTAGTTTACTTGAACATCCATATTGCATTGATTTTTTCTTTTTTGTTTTGTGTTTTCTCATTTTGGTTTCACATCATCTTTTTGGTTGGCCTCCTCTTATTTTTTATTTTGGTTTTCCTTGCTTGTCGTGTCTTGTCTTTTGGTTTTGTAAGACCTTGCATGAATATGCTATGTTGGCTCAAACAGGAATGTGGAAAGTTAGAAAAAGACTTTGTGACACTAAGACATTTGGCTAAATCTTCCTTGTCTTAGTTACATATTTTGGTCGACGATGTTCCGACAGAAAATATGATCCTTGCATTAAGAAAGCCTTGTGTCGAACCATGATCTCCATGTCTATTATAGAAACCTCATCCCTACACTCGAGTTTTCAGGTTTTGGTGTTTTCAGGCTGATCTAATCAAGTAGAGAAGGACAAGGGAAAAATATAAACAAGCAAATCAATATCAGAGGTATTATATATGCTTCTCTGAAGGGACAACCTATCCTTGTCTCAATAATTCAATATCCCTCTTCCACCCATGAAATGAATAAGTGTCAATGCACAGTCCTATATAAAATAAATAAATAAAGGTGAAAGAAGAGAAAGGATTCCTACGCAGAGAGGTGAAGCAAGCAACTTAGTCAGGGTACTGTCTAGGTTCACTTGTAGTGGATAAATGTTTGTGTTCCTTAAGTGACTCTGTCAGGGTACTATCCAGGCCTACTAGCAGCAGAGAAACACCAGAGATGGAAAACTACACTCTAAAAATATAAAGTTTGTGGCCTTCATTACCCTATCCTAATTCAAAACATTGTGTGATCATTGATATTATGTTGGTGTTTAACTGAGTAAATGAATGAAGGGGGTTATGTTTATACATGGGGTAAGTGGGGAAGCCATGGTAATCTAAACGATGAATAAATACTTCCTAAACATATAGACCTTGCATGAAAAAATTGACTAAGGAAAATAAGTTGGAGTTCTACCAATGTGTTGCCAAGTGTTTTACGCTATGACAAACACGCTCCAAATTGTTTCCTATGCTTGGACTTTAGAGGCTACTATACATCTTTTCATCAGTCATTTTGTTGTCACTTCTTGATCGATCGAAGTCACTTCCTCATGCATGCTCAGTTTGAAATGAGGTCATGAACGAATTCTTCCACCCAAGCTTTAACAAGCATAAGAACAGTATGTGAAGATAGTGTATGTGAAATTTTCAACCCATGTAGACAATCAATGCACACTGTCATTAACATTCCCTCACTTTTGGTTGCGTTTGTACTTTTATTTTAGTGAGTTTTTCAAACTGTCACTTTTGTGCCCCTTTATTTTCACGAGTGTCATTTTCATGCTTTCGACTACCACTCTTACTTGCTTTAATTTTAATCAGTGTCATTTTCATATTATCCTTGCTATGGCACATGTCGCTCTCCATATCATTCTGATATCACAAGTGTCGCTCTCCCTTTTCTCTTCATATGGTAAATGTTGTCTTTACGCATGTTAGTTGTTGCACAATGTGTATGAGATCATTTTAGTGGTTTCAAAGGTTTAGCTTTGCGAAAATGAGTTTATCTTATTATGTAAACAATTGTTTCACTCATTTACAAAGTTTTAAGAACTATTGCACAAGTGTCGTCATAGTCATCGCAAAGTGTATCTTTAGTGTCACACTTATCGTAAAGTCGTCACAAAGTTTTCGCATTGAGGGAAATATGTTGTTAATGTGTTCTAGATGATCTATGTTGTTGTCTCGTGATCACAATCAAGTCATATCATTGTTCACATCAGTCTCACTAATATCACACTTAGCCATTTTTCGGAAACTTCCTTACAACCTAGCCTCATCCATCCTTCCTCAACTATACATTGCACAGTTCCAACCCTCAAGAGGCAACCCTATCCATTGACAGTGTGCAATGCACAGTTCCTACCTGCTAGGACTATGCATTGTGTAGTTCTAGTGGTAAATTACGGACCTTAGCCCTTAGAATTACACAGTCCAGCCCTCCAACCTGCTTCTAAATACACATTGCATGGTCTCTAAGATCAAGCAAAAACCCTGAGCTCTTGAATTGCACAACTACATAGTGACTAGATCTAGACTACCTCACAAAACTACATATTTCACTGAAAAAGTGCAAAACCCTACAGTGTGACTCACTGAGCCTCAAAACTGTGCAATCTGCCTACACTGTCTAGCCTGAACTACACATTGCATAATCCCAAGGCTCAAGCCTCATCCCTAATCCCTTGAACTGCATAATTGCGTAATCACTTTGGCTCCTTTGTCTTCTAGAACTGCGTAATGGAAAAAATCATTATTAAATCCCTCAGCCTGGCTCCCTAAGCTCCCCAACTACATAATATTTTTTCTCATTCCAAGCCTGAACTGCGCATTGCACAATCTCAACACTCAATCGTGACCCTTGACTCCCTAAGGTGCATAATTTCACAATCACCAAGCCTCTCCCTTGGCCTACCACCTAGTTCCATCTTAATAAGTGGATCATCATGCAACATCATAGATAGGGGTTTATCATACTCATGTCATCTTTTATTGAGTGCATTATAGATGCAGAAAATCTATCATGCTATGCATAGATGATGAAGAAGGATATGGAGAAGGAGGAACATCAAGAAGACACATATGGAGCTAAAAATATGAGATGATCATCAGGTGAGAAGATGAAGGAAGGCTCGATTACAATAGAAGACCAAATATTAGGACCACATGAATACTCCATCTGACTCATAACCCTTTAGAGGATAGAAATAAAGAACAAAGTATATCTCTCATGAAGATGAAGAATTGGATACATCTCTTATTGAAGATAGAAAGAAAGAAGCAACAAAAGAATAGTTGGGTACTACCACATCATCATGTAGTCCATGTCATCAGTGTCACACAAGGTTCGGTCACGAGTAATCATATGCCACATCATTATTATGCATCATGTAATTATCTAATTAAAATGTATTATAAAGTGGAAGTCTGAAGAACACTTTCAGAATATGAAGAGTCATGTAAAAGTTGAAAATCCATAGGAAGTCAAACAATCATGAGGGTAATCAAAGAGTCACAAGGAAGGTGAAGCATCACCTCATTGGTTATATACACACCTTCATTGTATGATGAAAGAAATTTTCACCTTGGATCCTCTCGCAAGGCATTAGAGAGACCAACTAGTTCATTTAAGGAGCAAGGAAGTGGCTACAATGCTCCACTATTGGAGCTAGTGATGTTCATTGTATACATGTGTCTTGGAATTTTTACTTAATATCATAAGCCTTATGGACAACACATTATTTATGCATGGATTATGAATATTTGTAACTTTGTTTTGTGAATTTTTATAATTCATGTTTTCTTTCATCTGTGCTAAAATAGTTGAACTATTTCAATTATTTTGGTACTTATCATATTGAGAATTTGTTGTAATGGTTATTATATCTATCGCATTCTCATGCATTATTTTGCTAGATATTATAGAGATATTTCTTATTATATTGGTTGCAAAGACCATCAAATATTTGTGGACTATTCCACTGGATGTTGAATGCATTATTCTTATTTATGAGTGTCTCTACCAGGGTCGTATCATTACCTCTCACTTAAAGGCTCACTTCTCTTCCCTCTCTGTAGTAAAATAAATTTGACACACATATGATCGAACAGTCACCAGGCACACCCCCTTTCTTTTCAAAGGCACATTTGCACTACTCTCTCTTGCTAATAATTAGAGCCAAGGAAAATATGTAAGAATACATGGAAACTGGGCCAATACTCTAAATGGGGATCCTATTCCAAATGGTGTGAGGTATAATTGGGACTTCACATCGGGGAGACCCCTTGGTTGACGAATTTACAACAACGTCAACACATATTTACTATAAGAGATAACTAAACCATTCCAACTTTCTACCAATGAGCACATAAATAATAGAGCCCAAACTTAATCATCAAAATTTACCCCTACAGAACTTAACTAACTGGTAATCATGTTAAATTAATTTAAATTATTAGCAATAGATCCACCATTTGGCATCTTCATATTAAATAGATGCTTCATAAGAAATGCCTTTTTTGAGACCGAGAGTTTTTCATATAGTTTGGCCAATGCCATTATTAAACCTTTTGTTGTTGTTTCCTCAAAAATGTTGATAGCCACTGATGCTACCAAACACAATCTTGTTGTTCCCATTCTTTGTCCATAATACTCATCATATTCTTTGTCTTTATTCTCAATGGTAGGTACAAATATTTCTGATATAGATAATCCTCCTTTTTCATCTTCCATAGTTGATAGTTTTGGTTGTTAAATTCATTAACCCTACACCTACCATATTCTGTCATTTCTCCCACTCAAACCAAGAACCCTTCTCTCCTACAAGTTTATCATCTAAACACACCTTCGACTCTGATACCAATTGTTATAAAATTAACTAATGGAGGAATGCAATACACAAAATATTGTGGAAACACAAATATAGAAACATATAAAACAAGAGAGACACATATATATGTGGTTCACCCAATTTGGGCTACATCCATGGAGAAACATCCAATCCTTCCTTTTACATTATCCAACAAAATGAAGAGATATAACCTACAATATATCCATTTTAATTTCCTCTTCGATATCACACATTATCCTCTCTCTATCTCGCTCAAAATAATAATACAAATTCGAAATACAATTCCCTCATATAAACCAAGGGTTGCCTTCTAGGAAAAAAACCCTAAATTAACATAGCTTCTACAATTAGACCATCCGTCTAATGAATGACCCAGATTGACTACGTAATTAAAATATTTTACAAGACAAATTTTCATCTATTTTTAGCTTGGGGGTGCTTCCCCCAAACCCTTAATTGGGTGGGGATTATAAAATTCATTATTTCCCACCCTAGACCCCCCGATGATGATTAAATGGGAGGAATTTCCACCCCATTAGGAACAAGGATCCAACATGGCTGAAGCAAAAACCTTTCAAAAATCAAGGAGGTAATCAAGCTACACACCCAACAGATTCATAATCATCGTGACTATAACAATTGTCGCATCACTGTGGGTGTGTGGCACCAATGATATTTCGTATCAAGGCACCCAACTACTTTCTCCATAACTACACCTCTAATCTATGTGTATTTAGAAAACCATTATCGACTTTGCTGAATTATGTTTTTTGAACATTCTAACACAGTAGCTAAAATACTTCAACATTTAGCCAATTAATGAAGTTCCATCTTATTCATTAACAATATGTGACATATATAATAGTTTTAGAAATAAACAGTTCAATAGTACTTAACAATGTGCGATGAATAAGAACAATAAGATAAATATATACAGTGGGAGGGAAAACTCAGAAACAACAACTTCTTTCCTTTTATATTAACTTCAAGTTCTTCATAATATACTACAACATATTTACAAAGTGTTGCAGTCGTTGGCCCAACCCAACACATGTGCGAAAATAAACAAATCCCACCCAAGCCATGACCTACCCAACATTAAAGGTTAACACCTTGCCCAACATAAACTCAAGTCGTGTGATTACAAAATTAGAAACCCAACCCTCAACCTTGCCTAGGAACTTAGCTCGTTTGTGCGAGCCCTCCCCTTTGTGCGTCCTACCTTAGTTGTGAATTCCTTCTTGCAACATGCACCTTAACTTCTACAATTTTCTTTTGTGATCTTTGAACCTCCCCTTTGTGTGTCCTACCTTTGCTGTGAATTCCTTCTTGCAACATGCACCTTAACTTCTACAATTTTCTTTTGTGATTTGTGAACTTGCCTTGATTCCTCCTCACCATGCAATCATCCTTTGTTTATATGCATCATTACCCACATATTTGTTTTGGGAAGGCACCCTTCCACAAGTTAGGTTGACCCTTGTTTCACTGTGTGAACACCCCTTCATGTCTTGGGTTATCCTACCATATCGTGTGAACGCCTGTTTTTGTTTGGGTGAGACGACATGCCAGACATGAAATACTCGTTTAGGCACCAGGGCGACCCACCATTGTGCAGGTGTGCCTAAGGCTTGGGCCTTCACCCCACCATGTGCCAGATGCCACATGCTTCGTTTCATCTCATTCAACCTTTGCCATCTGTCACTTTGTTGTGCACATCAAGGCACACCCACACACAACATTCGGGTGCCCCACCTTTGTGCTGGTTTTTCCATGTGCACGAGCATAATTATGTTGTATTGACACAATGTTCAGCAATCTACTTCACTTTGTTCCAATTTGCCTACTTGACTAGCTTACGTGCATGACACGTTATGTTTTTTGCTAGGCGCCCAACGCCTCACCTTCATGCAAAAACTCCTAAGGTGCACAACCTATCCATTCCACCATTCTTCAATGTTTCCAACTAACCAAACAACATATATATTGTGTTCCTTTCATCCAATTTACTTTGTGTCGGGCACAAATTCCTTCATGCAGATGACCTCACCCATACTTCACCATATTTTGGATGTCTTCTTAGTGGTGTACGCTTGCCTTCGTGTGGGAATCCCATCCCACCATTTCATCTAAGCCAACTTGGGCACACCTCATGGGTGTGCTTAGGCTAGGGGCCTAACATCCTCCCTCACTTCAAATTGTTTTCATCCTCGACAACAACTCAACCTACCAAACTTCTTTACTGAGTCCAAATATTCATCTTCATCATTGTAACAATGGGACAAGTCTTTGCCTCTACCAGAACTCATGCAACTAAATTCATCACAAATATGCAAGAATCACATGTGTTGGATCTCCTCATGAATTCACCTAGTTAGGTAGCTAATCCAACCATGGCGCCTCCTTCATAAGAACATATGCACTATCATCACATCCTGTCATATTCACAATCTTTCATCCACTATGAATCTTTGGTCTCTTCATTACTCCAAAATAGACTCACCATCTTGAGCAGATTAAAATGATCCCATCCTCATCGCAAACTCATAAAGAAGGTGTAATAGGGAAGGCAGGTGGCACTCCATCTCCACGTTCATCATCATCTTCATCCAACATATCAATACATATTCTTCTTCCAATTTCCTCATGTGTGCCTCATGTTCCTCATCCTTTATATCATTAGTAGAAGTTTGGGCATCCATTCTTACCACTTCAGTGACCTTGCACTCCAATGCACAAGTTTGCATTGTCTCTAGTCGATCTGTCAAATGTAGAACATTATATGATAGTGTCACCATTAATTTCTCCTAATCCATGAGCTTGGCCTCCATGTGGCCCAAACTCTCATGAACCTCTTCATCATGCTGCTTCGCTTCCACACTCATCATTTTTATCCTACATTCATTTTCCATGTCTCTATTAGTAGGAAATCTCAATGGTTCTTCTTGTCCATCATGTATGAACAATTTGTTCAACGATGGAAAAGGAATGGCTTTATATTTCTTCATGAACTCCATCCCAACTACTACTTCATAACCATCCAAGTGAATGACAGTGAAGTTTCCCTTCCCTTGCCACTCTCTAATGTTCGCAAACATGTATTTCGTAACTCCAACAATGTTGTCTCCTTACGAATTGACTACTTTCACAAATGCTTAAGTTGGAGTGAACTTCAATCCCAACTTCCTAGAAGCCTCTTCCCTCATAAAATTGTGAGAAGCTCTAGTGTCTAGCATGATCAACAATGGCTTCCCACCATTGAATGACTCAACATACATCATTGTATGTCTTTTTGAATCATGTTTCTAGAAAGCCTCCCTTATAGTAGAAGCTCCCAAAACTTGCATAACTCCAACCAAACCATGAGACATTCGAGAATTATTTTCTTTCTCCTTCTCTAAGTCTTCTTAAATCACCGCAACTATCTTCTATCTTATTGGGAAATTTTTTGCCATGTGATTACCATCACATAGCCAACACATCAATGGATTCATTCCCTTTAGATTGCCACCTGTCTTTGGCCCATCTTCCTTAAATCACTTTTCCTTTCCTTTTTAAAACTTCTTCTTCTTCATTTTGTTTCCCTGCTTTTTCTCTTCTTCCTTACACTCATGGTAATCTAGAAGTTTATCAACAACTTTGAATGCTTTCTCAAGAGTCCAAATTTTTTTCCTTTTTAATTTAGCTAGCACCCAAGGTTTGAGTCCAATCACAAAGTTGAACACCTTATATTTCTCTACCATATTATGGAACTCCAACATCAAGCTCAAATACTCACACATGTAAGCTCGAATACTTCTTGTCTAGTTAATGTATTTGACCTTCATTATCACATCCCATGTCTCATCTTATGGGTTAAAATGAGCCATCAATCCTTTGTTCATCTCTTCCTGTGTGGTGACTTCGACACTGTTGCTAGGGGGAACCTGTTCCATCTGTCTTATCCACCACATCTTTACATCATTCATAAAAATCAATGCAACAATCTTGATCTTCACTTCTTCGGAAGTGCTTCCCAAATAATCAAGATAATAATCCATGTCCCATTTGAATTTTCCAAGTATTTTCGCAATCCTTGTGCTTTCATATGATACCAATGCCTTCACTTTCATATGGATCGAGCTACGAAAATATCCTTACCCAACTACTTTCTTCATGATCGCAAGTTCATCCTTGAACTCAACCAAGTTATTTCCTAACTCCCCAACTTGTATAATTCCATCATACCTTGTTGTGTTAAGGTATCTTATGTCTTATCCAATCTTATCAGCCTTTGCTTCTAAGTATTCCAATTGCACTTGAAGTCTTTGAGATGAGTTTTTTGCTCATCTCACTAGTCATCTCGTTCAACAACCATCTGTCAAATCTTATCTAACTTTTGCAATGATTTTTAATATAAGTCCCACCACAGGTTTGTCAACTCCCTAGCCTTACCCATCTCTTCTTGTATGGAAGCGCTTCTTCCACCACCTAAAAAACTTCATCAAAAGTATCCATGTTTCAAGTTTGTTGTCTAGTCTTGACCATAGTGCCTAACTTCAACTCTACCAAATGCCCACATTCACAAAGCAGGCTGTGATACCAACTGTCACGACCCCAGTGTTGTTCAGACCACCGTGGGCATGCAACACTGACAAGATTTTGTATCAAGAAGCTCAACTACTTTCTCCCAGACTACGGCTCAAGCATATTGTCTTTATGAAACCATTATAAACTTTCTGAAATTAAGTTTTTAGAATGATTCCAATACAATAGCCAAACTACTTCAACACTTATCCAGCTATTCAAGCTCAATCTTACTTCATTAACATTCAATTTGCGATATATATAAGAGCTTCAATAATAAATAATTTAGTGGTACCTAACAATGTGTGGTGAATAAGAACAATAAGCCAAATGTATACAATGAGAGAGGGAACTTCCAAACAACAACTTCTCCTCTTTTATATTAACTTCAAGTTATTCATAACATATTACAATAGATTTAAGAAGTGTGGCAGTCATTGTCCTAACCTAACACACTTTCCAAAATAACCAAGTCCCACCCAAGCCAAGGCATGCCCAATGTTAAAGGTTAACGCCTTTCCCAACTGAAACCCAAGTCTTACACACTTAAAAAATTAGAAACCCAACCCTGAACCTTTCCCTGGAACTCAGCTAGCTTGGGTGAGCCCTACTCTTTCTATAAGCTACCTTATCTATGATTTCCTTCTTGCAATTTGTGCCCTTCACTTCTATGGTTTTCCTTTCTCATGTGTGAACTTTCCTTGATGCCTTGTCACCATGTGACCATCCTTTATTTATATGCATCACTACCTACTAATTTGTTTTGGGTAGGTTCCCTTCCATAAGTTAGGCCTACCCTCATTTCACCGTGCAGATTCCCTTTCATGTCTCAGGATGACCTTCCATATCATGCAGACACCCATTTCCATTTAGGCATGTTGGCTTGCCTGACACACAATGCTCACTCAGGTGCCCAAGTGCCCTACCATCATGCAAGTGTGCCGAAGGAGCGAGCATTTCCCTCACCATACGCTACATGCTACATGCTTCGTTTCATCTCATTCAACCTTCGCCACCCTTCGCCTTGCCATGCATGTCAAGGCACGCACACACACAACATCTGGGTGCCCCACCTTCATGCGAACACATCCATGGGCACAGGTGTCCTTACATCATGCCGACACAATGTCCAATGGTTTGCTTTATGTTGTTCCAATTCGCATGCCTGGCTAGATCACATGCATGACATGTTACGTCTTATGTTGTATGCTCGATGCCCCACCTTCGTGCAAGCATGCCTAAGGCGCATAACCCATCTATTCCACCATTCTCCAATGTGTCCAATTGACTCAACATCATATATCTTGTGTTCCTTCCATCTAATTTACTTCATGTTGGGCATGCCTACCTTCGTGAAAGTGACCTAACCCATACCTAACCATATTTTGGATGTTATCTTGATGGGGCACACTTCCCTTCGCGTAAGTGTCTTGTGTCACCACTTTATCTAAGCCAACTCAGGTACAGCTCATTGGTGCGCTCAAGCCAAGGGCCTGACAATAACCATTAGAAGGTTAATCTATGGTGAAATCACTTTATTTATGTTATAATTTTATGTACTTTTAATCACTCATAGATTAATGAATTGGATCTACTTTAATTAATCAATCTACAAATTTTAATTAATCAATCTATAAATTTTGATTAATCAATCTATAAATTTATGATTAAGTAAATCATAATGGAGAGAAATTTAGATTTTAAAATTAAATAATAAATTGATATTTATTAAATCATTCGCAATATTTACGTTATCATTTGATATGTATTCTTATTTAAATAAATTTATTATTTTATTAAATTTACGAATTCGTAATTATTAGACTATTAAGAGTATTCTAAAATTTATTCAATATTTAGAATTAAAAATTTAACAAATATTTAATAATTGAATTTTCTTTTGATGAGAAGATTAAACTTCAAATATAGTATAGGGTATAAAATTATTGTTGGTTGTTACTTGAAGGTATATGTTTCCACTGCTATAATCTCTTAGTTATGACAATATAAGATATTGGTTGGATTTCTTGGCTATTTTATGTAGGTTGAGGATGTTTTTTATCTTAAAATAATACGTAAAGTAATTAGTATTTGGCAATCACTCATATTCTTAGAAGATAATAAAATAAATAAATAACGCAAAATTTTAGAGGCTTTTAGTAGAAGTAAAAGTGTGCCTTCACATGAATACTTGGGGTCATTTGAGATGCTGTCATTTTTTTTTAATAAAGATGATTAGGAAAAGTTCTTATTACTAGTTCACAATTGTACGATGAAGTTAAATCGTTTTATATTTTTTTTTTTTATTACAATTTGATTCTTTGAATAAAGATGACTTGGAAAATTCTTATTACTAGTTGACAATTGTATGATGAAGTTAAATGGTTTTATATTTTTTTTTATTACAATTTGATAATTTGAAAATACAATTCTTAGTGATATTACTATATTTTTTGTATTTAAAATTATGTTTTACATGCATAAATATATTTAAACTTTTAAAATTTTCAACATTTTTATATGAAATTTAATAACTCAATTTTACAATTTCAAATAAATTAATTAATTTAAGAATTATATATAGAAGATTACTTAATTGATATAATGAATTCATTTTATCATATATAAATTTAATAACATCAAATTTACAATTTCAATAAATTTAATTAATTAAGATTATATATATCTATATATATATATATTACTTAAGTGATTTAATTTTTTTGTAATGATTTTATAGTAAAATGTTTTGAATTCGAATGACTAATTTTATGGGATTATAAATGAGATTTCTCATAAATAAAAATTATTTAAATAAAAATATTATGCCACTAAGTGTCATAATAGTACACACATCAAATCTCAATATTTGTGAAAATTTCATTTCTATGTAAATGTGACTTTTAATTATTGTGAATTTTAAATAATTTATTAAGTTTACTTAAGCTTTAAACAATCCATTTTATTATGGATATTCTCTGGATAGGTTTTGAAAATTATATTATATTTTTCAAGTGTGAATTGTTTTACATTTGGATTCACTTTTTATATTATATAACATATAATTCTTGTTATAAAGAGTAACATCTAAATTTTATGTCACTACTTAAATATATTCCTACTTATCCTAGGAATATTTAAAAAATCTTTTTTAAGCCTTACTATAGGAATGCAACTATGCAAATATAAAAAAAAATATTAAAAACACCATTTGATGAATTTTATATTTCATTCCTATAATATAAATATATTATTTGAAATGTTCTTTCTCTAACTCTGCTAAATTTTTAGTTTTTCTTACTGGAATACGACTTATCTATAGATAAATGATAAACATTTGGAATTGAATTTTAATTATATTATATATATAATATAATTATATATAAATAATATATATAGTTTTTTACCTTCATAAATTGATTTCTAGTTGAAATTGATATTATATTCTCTCAATACTTATAAATATTTTTCTATTAGTTTTTCATAAAAATATAAAATGCCTAAAATATAGCTATTCATTTACTAACAACATATTACAATCTAATATAATGTATTGATAAGAAAAAACAATGTCCCCACCATTACAAAATTTTATAGCTTTTTGGTATGTGACTAAATCAATATGTCTTTTTATAATTAACTATGTGTTCCTTTGATATTATATAATGTTTTTCTTTTAAACAATTTTATCTACCTTTAATAGCTAGCTTGATTTTATGATATTAAATATTTATTTCAAACTTTTTAACTTACTTTAATAGCTATCTTAATTTTATGGGCCACTTGAGTAATTTGGTTCTTGAAATATAAAAATATATATTTTTACCATTCTTGAAATTAATTTTATAAGGATATTAAAATATAATTAATTTAGTTTCCTCTTTCTGGAACCTGGTCAAACCTAGCCGTTAGAGGTCCGGTTAACTGTTTTAGCTGTTGGAATGGCATGTTGTCCCTATTTAATGCATCGCTCAGATTGAATATTCAACTTGTCCTGACGATGAACCACATTGGTTGGTCAAACCTAGCCGTTAGAGGTCCGGTTAACTGTTTTAGCTGTTGGAATGGCATGTTGTCCCTATTTAATGCATCGCTCAGATTGAATATTCAACTTGTCCTGGATTGAATATTCAACTTGTCCTGACGATGAACCACATTGGTTGGTTCGAAATGCGTCGACAATTTTTTTTTATGTGATTTTGACGAAATCATTCTTGAAACAACATATAAAAACTTAAAATATCAAATTATTAAATAATACAAATAAATATTTATAAATATTTATAAATATACTAGTATTTAAAATTAAAAATTAAAGACCAAACAAAAGCTAATTTAATACTATGTAAATTATTTTATATAAACTAATAATTTATTGAAAATACAATGACCCTTCCCAAATTAAATTGATATTATAATCAACCATAATATATTCATAAATGCATAACCACATTTAAACTGCGGATGTATGTTGAGAATGAAATAATCCTGGAAAGTTTTGATTAAAACAAATAAACTATTAACAATAATCATGGGAAGTTGCAAATCAAATGGGTTGACCAAAAGGTGACTGCTCTAGCGAGGAAGACGCTTGTCGTAGTTTTTAATGTTTTCGGAGGAACTGTTAGGTACATTATTGTTAATAATTTATTTATTTTTAATTTTAATATTTAATTTAGAATATTAAATATGTATAGTGTTTTTGGCCTTGCCACGAAGATGTTTGTCATAGATTTTGATGTTTTGGAAGTACATTTTTTTAATAATTTATTTATTTTTAATTTATATTTTATTTAGAATATTAATATTATAGGTTTTCAGCCTTGCCATAGAAAGAGTATTTTACATTTAAATATTTGGAATTATTATTTATTTTATTTAATTAGATGTGTTATTTTAGATTTATTAATAGATTTTGATTTGTTATTATTGTTGGTTACATTTTTTATTAATAAATTTTATAAATTTATTTTAATTATTTTATACATATAGAATTGAAATTTGAATGGGTTTGTACTCATGGTTATGTGAGACATCTAATTTAACAACTTAATCTCCAAGTATATCAAACACAAAACTAATTAAAATTTGAATAGTAACATTGCAAGGAATGCCTTACAATATACTTGATTACACCCTGTTAACTTAATCACTTCCCTAATTTTAATATAAAATCTTAAAATAACTTTTATAAATGTGTATGCTTCATCATTAATTATTTTTATTTTTTTAATTTAATTTATAACGTTGCTTTAAATATTTAGCAATAAAATTAATAGATTCATATATATATATATGTCTTTCGGATTAATCATATAATTAGAATTTGGTCAATGTTTCAAACCAACTAATGTGGTCCATCCTAAGGACAAGGTGAAAAAATCAAATGATCTTTAAATATAAATAGCATGTATATATCATGTTGGTAAATTAGTTAATAAAATAAGAACAATACTATTTAAAAATATTATATATTTAGTTAAAAACTAGTTAAAGAATTTAGACTTTTGTGATCCATAACATTGTTTAGAGAATTTTCGGCGAAATCACATAAATAATATTTCATTGTCGACCCGTTTCGAACCAACAGTGTGGTTCATCGTCAGGACAAGTTTAAGAACCGATAGTTAAATAGTTAGGGCAGAGACTCCAACGGTTAGATTGATAACGGCTAACTTTGACCCTATGACCCAAGACAAATAATTAATATTCTTTAATTATTATTATACCAAGAAATTAGTTAAATTGGGTAAAAGTATATAAGAAAAGAACCCTGATAGGTTTGTAAATCAAATCTATATAACTAATTATAATTGTTTATTAATAAGTGTATATATATACATATATAACGAACCCATATTGGGTTAAAATAATATTAATGGTTATTATATAATTATCTATCATTTTAATGGTCCGATTGAAAGTCCATTAATGACATATAATTTAATTTTTGATTATTAATATAATATTAGTTATAAATTATCCTAGGGGATCAGGTAAATATATTAATACCTATAATCCATGAATATAAATAATAAAGATACTAGAAGGGATTAAAACAAACTAATTCTATAAACTATCACAAGTTGAATAAAATATCCTCAACCCTTATTTATAAGGCTAAATACATATTAGAAATTAAAATAAATTAGCTATAAAGGATGGTAATTTAAAATTATTTATTAATCATTACCATCCTTTATAGCTAATTTATTTTAATTTCTAATATGTATTTAGCCTTATAAATAAGGGTTGAGGATGTTTTATTCAACTTGTGATAGTTTATAGAATTAGTTTCTTTTTAATCCCTTCTAGTATCTTTATTATTTATATTCATGGATTATAGGTATTAATATATTTACCTGATCCCCTAGGATACTTATACTTAAATATTATATTAAT
>APFE031235010.1:0-25137 GCA_000404065.3 Pinus taeda | reverse complement strand
ATTTTTAAATAGTATTTTACTTACTTTATTAACTAATTTACCTACGACTAATTCTGGATAATGATGCATTCATGCTATTTATTCTTAAGGATCGATTGATTTTTTACTTTGTTCTTGATTTTTTACTTTGTTCTGAAGATGGACCACATTAGTTGACTTGAAAAGTCGACCAAATCCTAATAATATGATTAATCCAAAAAACATTTATTTACATTATGGATCACAAAAGTGGTAGATCTAATTATAAAAATATAAAATATAATATTTTAATATTTAACTATTTAAAAATAATAATAGAATAGATTAATAATATATTCATAATTTAATCGTTGTAATTTAATATCTTTAAAATTTTAAAATTTAATGAAAATCATATTTAAATTATAGATAAAATTTTCTCCTTATAATAATATTTTTATGAACTTTATAGTAAAAGTAATTTATTATAATAGTATAGTAATAACATTTTAAAATTCCTAAATATCTATTTGGAATAATTCAAAATAAATATGGTAAAATTTAGTAAAAAGAATGAGGTTTATTAAGAGATTTTTTCTTTTTGGGATTAGCTATAACTATAAATCAAATAAGTTGAAGATAAGGTAATCACTTTCCTGACATAGACATCTAAATTAGAGTTTGAGGACTTTAAAGATAATGTTTAACATATCATTATTGATCTTATTAATCTCTTTGTTAGTAGATATTAACAAATTACTATATATTTACAAATTGATATTAGTTATTACCAATTACATTCCATTCTAGTATTAGGTATTTTAGAAATCTTATTATTAGGTTTAGTTTATTTTTGAATGATATTTTGATTAATGATATATTTTAGACTATATGGACAAAGGATATGGTTTATTGTTGTTGATCTAGTTTTCTTCATGATAAGTCATTATAGTAAATATTCATTATAAACTCAGTACATCACATGTAGAATTTAAACCTTGGTGGGGAGGATAACAACGTTTCTCCCAACCACCCAAGCTAAGCTCGATTGAAATTGTTTTATAATATACTTATAATTTAATAGTAAATAATATTAAACATATATTAAATAATATAAAACATATTCATATATTCATGAATTCACACAAATTAATAACACCAAATGTTTTCCAAACATCTAGTTTATATTAGAAACTGAACGTAAATGTGAGTAAATTTTTCATAAGAAAGAATGAGGATACCATTTTGATAGGATGGAGTGTACTTAGCTTCTATTCTCTACTTTCCATGCATAAGGTTCAACCCTAGCTATGTGAAAATTTCTTTCCAATAAATTGATACACATTTTTTCCTCTACACATAGCTAATGGTGTTGGTTGGGCCTATTTCCAATGTTGGCTAGAAATTTTGAAACCCTCCTTATAGTGTGGCGTCAGTAGTGGTTCTCATGACAGAACTTGTCATTTTACAAGAGGTCACTCTTTCATGGATGCCCTTCAGAATTCTTCTCTAGCATGCCCTTCTCTTTGTTAGTGTGCAAAGACCCAACTATCTCCATCCCCATTGGTCCTAAAGCTAAGAAGGAAGTGGAAGCTCCTTGTGCCCTAAATTTTGTTTATCATTTCAATGGGTTTTGGCCCCAGTTAGTACATATTCATGGTTGGCTCTCAAATTATTGTCTTCCCATGATGAAAAAGGAAGCGTCCATCCACTCTTCTATAAAGGATTTCCTTATTTTCAATCTTGACATTGATAAATATAGTGACTTAATTGTTAATTATATTCCATGGTTTTGGAGAAATTTTGGTTTTTGCATTAGCCTTGGTGTTTTTATTCAATCAATTAATTAATTATCTTTCTTCTACTCCCATTTGTGGGTGAATTTCAATGTGAATTTGCATTTGTGGGATCCATCCTCCATTCAAGTTGTTGGATTAGTTCTCAAAGTTTCATTTTTATTCTAAAAAAATAGAATGTCATAGAATCTCTAGATATGTTAGGAAATTCATAGAAATGAAGTTTAGTAAAAGTTTCCTAAAAGAAATTATTTTGACAAGTAAAAACTATTCTTGGACCCAGAAGATGGATTATGAGAAGGTTTCTTTACAACGTATTAATTATTTTGAAACAAGAAACATTGCATCTCATTTCCCTAGAGAGTTTAAGAAAAAAAACTCAATATTCAAAATATTGGTGGGTTGGATATACGAAAGAACACTACATAATCTCATGTCTTGTTCATTTATCACCTCCAATGGACCCTATGCATTAGATGACATTTCAGCCTAAAAGTGCCCATGAAATTTTCATGTCATTTACATGTCATAATATATAACCAATCAGAATCCTTTAAAATTAAAGAGAGGCACATGTAGATATTTTGGAGTAAAAATAAGAAAAACTACTTCTTTTAATTGTGTTTTTGACTTATCACCCTATAGGTTTACTCAAATTTCAAGTGTAGACGCTCGTAGGATGTGGAATTAAATTCCACATCCAACAAATACCCATCATGCATATTTTTAAGAATACCCACATTGATAAAAATTGAAGATACATTAAAAATGTGTGTTCAATAATTTTTTTTAATATATCTTCAATTTTTTTATCAATGCAGGTCTTCTCAAAAGTGTACATGATGGGTACTCATTAGATGTAGAATTTAATTTTGCATTCAACAAGTGTCTACACTTGAAATTTGAGTAAACATATCAGGAGATAAGTGAAAATTACAATTAACAAAAGTAGTTTTCTTCTTTTCCTCTAAAATTCATAACTTTTCTTTTATTATTCTAATTATTATTTTATTATTTTCCCTTAGGAGACCAGGGTGAAATTTCCTCTAATGATTCAATCAAAAGTTGCTCCTCAAAAAACCCTACCATATTTGGTAATTCATAACCTAAAGATTAAGGTTTTAGAGCAAGGAACTCAAATCCAACAAAGTCCTCAACTTGCGTCAGTTGGGCAAAGTAGGTTGAAGAAGCTATGGCACAAGGACATGTAAATCCTCTAGGCAAAAATAATATAGCTTCAAGAAAAATAACAAGATAGCTAGAAAATGGTAAGATGAACAAAAGTAAGGAAGAAGAAGAAATCCCCATCTTGAGCTTGATCTATGGTGAGAAGAGGTCAAGAAATCAATTTGGTGTAAAGAGTAGAAGCTTTCTCTAGATGACCTCTTTATAACAAGAATGACTTCCCTTTTGAATGACTTTATTGGTAGGAAGTCATGTTTGTAATTCTTGGTTATATGCTTTCACTATAACTTATTTTACTAATATAACAATTCTCGTAGTTTTCTTCAAAAGAAAAAGGGAATAAGGATGATAAACACATTTGCTCCTTTATGACATCTTATTCTACAAATCAAATAGGTTGACTACAAGGTAACCACTCTAAGGAGGAAGATGTCTACTTAGAGTTTGAAGACCTTGATTAAAGTTAGGTAAATCAATTTAGTCACAATGGAGATTTATCATCATCATAATCATCAATATGATCTTGTATTATTTCCACACTACTTTTTTATTAAAATAAACATATGTTTATATTCTTTCAATATATAATCTTGTTAAAGCCCTCGAGGTGTGGATTAATTGGGGAAATAGTGTTCTATTAATGAACTCCTTGTGTAAAGATCATAAGTTCAAACCTTGATATATATGTCCATAGAAGTGGAATACATAGGCACCTAAAGGTTTTAGTGATATTAGTTGGAATTGACCCCGTGTCACACTAATACGAAACTAACCTAGTTGCATATTATATATATAATAATATATATACTTCATGAGTAGATAGGGATTCTCCATATTAATAGAAATCAACAGAAAATAAACATTTAAATATATTCAAAACTAACAATAATTCAATACAACTATAAATAACATTAATGTCGAACGAGATAAAAATTTAGGAATTATTTCAAATTAAAAAAAAAATTTAATTAAATAATATAAAAATTATAATTCTTTGTAATTATAATTAAAAAATATAAACAAATAAATAAATATTTACCATAAATTACACATCAACTAACAATACGTATACACATTACAAAACTACAAAATACGTATATATATAATTTAACATAGCAATTCAATGAAGAGTCATGCTTGATTCAGTTAAGCCCATTATCATTTCGATGGCTTCATTTTATGCTTTAATATCGCATCTGTCAACGCGTGGACTATAATATTTTAATTAAAAAATGTTATCTTCATAAACAATATCACGATATAATGATGAAAATGGCGATGATTATCATTTTTTTTTATATCATTATTGGCGAGTGTCTTTTATTATCAATATTTTACTGTAAAGATAACAAATTATTTTAATCTATATTATTATAAATGAATTTTAACATAAAGTTGATTTGAGTTGTTTTTATTTATTTATTAATGTATTATTATTCATATATTAAAATAGAGATACTTTGATATTTTAGATTACAGTATTATTTTTATAATAGTTTTTTCCTATTCATATTGCATATAATTTTTCTTAAATTAATTATAGTGTTTTTATATTTTTATTATTATTTAGGTGACATTCCTCAATACCTTAGTGATTCAATCAAGACTTGGTCTCTTTATGTGAACCCTTTTCGAGTCATAAGTCACTTATGTGATCATTTTAGATTTGGTTTTTATAAGTCTTTTTGTCAACATTGAAAACCATACTATTACTCGAAGAAAAAAATCTTGGTTTTTTAATTGCTTGTTCAAATCATAGGGTGGGTGCAACCTAATAATGGTGCCATGATGTGATATTGGCAATGCAAACTTGGAAAAATAGAAATATGTTAATTTGGAAGAACAATTAAATATACTTACACAATGAATTTGAAGATGGTGTACAAAGATGAAATGCAGACGAATGAATTGGCTTTCCAAATATATAATTTTTATTTATAGAAATTCTGTCTAACTATGTGGATTTTGAGTTTTCCTATCATTGGGATATTTTTCATGCAAATTATATTATGTCTGCTTCTATTAGTGCAACTTTTAAGTACATGAATGATGAAATGTTGCTTAAGAAATTTGTAGAATTTTAGAGAACATAGTGTTCTTGTGCACAACTATTCTTTAAAATTGATGATCTTTAATATATATATCCTTGAAATTACAAGACCTTTTGTTAGTGCAACCTAAAGGGTCTCAACGTTATAAAAAAAGTCTTTTATTTTTAGATTGTAGGTATTAATATCCTCTAGTGTGCCATATAATTTTTTTCCACGTGTTTAAGGCAATTTTTTTTTATAATGGGAATAGACAAGGGATGCATTTTAAGATTTTGATATATGTCAAGAGAAATTGTATTAAAAATAGTATATATATATCACTCTATATGTTTTGTAGTTTCATGGATAATGAATTTGTCCAACTTCCAGAAAAATAATTTAAAATATATATGTGTGTATATGTGCATGTGTGTTCTCAAACAATCATGTTTCATGTATTTGTAGCCCAAACCACCATGTTCGTGGTCCAAAACCTATATCTAAAGCAACCACATGATGCATGTAAGCTTTGGACCAAGGAAAAATTTAAATTAAAAAAATTGTGCATGCATTCCTAGCACTAAATACATGCACATTTCTAGTACAAAAATGTGTGCATGTTCCTAGTATTAAAAATGCATGTGTGTTCCTAGTACTAAAAAAGCATGTGCATTCCTAACAATAGGAATGTGTGTGCATTCCTACGACTAGTGAATTCAACAAAATAGAAATGGTTGAGGTGAGGTTAGGGGGTGGGGAGGGGGATAATAGAGGGTTGGAGATAGAGATGCATCTAGGGAGAACAGATAGAGATGGATATTTGTAGGGGGGTTGTTATTAAGTGGGGACAAATGGAGGGACTGAGGGATAGAGAAATAAAGTAATGGAGAGGGAGGATGGGAATGAATGACATAGAGAGAGAGGAGGGGAAGAGAGAGACTGATGGGGAGAGAGAGAGATTGACGAGGAAAGAGGATGGGGGGATAGATAAGGAAATACACACACACACATAGAGGGGAGAGGGGGGTGGAGGAGAGAGATTAGGAGAGAAGGATAAGGAAAGAGAAGGGGGGTTTTAGGATTGAGGGAGAGAGAAAAGTGGAGGGAGAGAGAGACTGAGTGTGAGAGGAAGAGGGAGGGAGGGAGAGATAGGTATATATTGTGAGAGGGATATGTAAATATGGATAGAAAGAGAGAGATAGAGACATAGATGGAGGGGAGAGGTAGGAAAGAAGAGAGAAAGGGATAGAATCACAGTGATGGGGAAATGGGATGGAGATAGAGAGAGAGAGAGAGAAATATGTAAATGGAAATAAAGAAAGAGAGATGGGGGAGAGAAAGAGACAGAGAGAAGGAAAGAGGGATGGAAGAGAGTGAGTAGCAGAGGGAGATTGAGAGAGGAGAAAGGGAGGGAAATAGAGATAGATACAAAGGTTGGATAAATATGGAGAGAGAGAGAGAGAATGAGATAGAGATAATGATGGAGGGGAGAGATAGAGAGAAATATATATATATATATATAATAATTATAATATATATATATAATATATATATATAATATATAATATATATATATATATAGATAGAGATAAGGAAGTGAGAGTTGGGAAAAATAAAGAGAAAGAGAAGGAGAGAGTTGGATGAGGAGAGAGAGAATGAAGGGGAGGAATAGAGATAGATTTGGTGCACGAGATATAGAGGGAGAGGGGGGGTGTCAAGAGAGAGATAAACAGGGAGGGGCGAGGAGAGAATGGTTGGTAAGAGTATGGAGAGAGAGAGAGAGAATTATAGATGGAGGGATATAAATATAGATATGGAGGGATATAGATGGGGGAGAGAGAGAGAGAGGAGAGAGAGAGAGAGAGAGAGAGAGAGTAATGATGTAGAAGGGAGGATAGATATATAGTGGTTGAAGTGAGGGAGAGATAAAGAGATAATGAGATAGGGAAGGAGATAGAGACAAAGCTGAAGGAGGGATAGAGAGGGACGGTGAGAGAGACAAAGAAAGAGAAAAAGGTAGAGAGAGGAAGTGATAGTGATGGGGGAGAGAGATAAGTAGAGGGAAGTATATAGAGATAGATATTGCGAGGAGATAGAGGGACAAAGAGTATAATAATATATATTTGTGTGTGTGTGTGTGTCTGTATACACACACACACACACACACACACACACATATAGATATCAAGAGACAGAGAGAGACAAGATGGGGTAGAGGGGGAGAGAGATAGTGAGGGAGTGAGGGAGAGATAGAAATGAGAGAGGGAGGGACAAGCAGAGAGAGGGGGAGAGAGTGATGTCAAAGAGAGTGAGAGGGATAGTGAGGGAGTAAGGCAGAGAGACAAAATGATAGACATAAGGATATATACATAGAGATAGAGGAGAGAGGGTGGGAAAAAGAGAGAAGGAAACTTCTTGATCTCAAAGATATTTTTCACATTCTGGTTTGAATTTTTTGTTTGTGCATATTGATATGAGTTGTAAGATTTTCTCAACCCTCTTCTTAGTCAAAGGATTTTAGGAAGTTATGGTGATGGAAATGTTTTATTTGTTTTATTTTATGAGACCAACATCACTCAATATGGACCACTGATTATTTTTACCAGTGGATTTTTGCAATCAAATTTGTGCCAACCTCACCCATTTCTAAATCTCCATTATTTACTCTATCAAAATTTATTAATCTAAAGCATAGATCATATGAGACGTGGATTTGTGTCAATTTTTGCAAGAAGTATAACCTTGACTTGTGTTGACATATAATGGAACTTACTAAATCTTCATAGACATAGAACTCTTCAATCTTTTTCAATATCCATTCGTAACAAATCTTCATTCATCGAGTCACCAATTTCCAAAGACTTGCTTTTAAGAAGAGCGGATCAGCTATAGATGGCAAGACTGATCACAGTTACCAATCATCCCACTTCCCACTTTTATTGGTAGATATTGTACCAACTCAAAGAAGTATGTTGCATACCTATATTATGAACGTTCCAACAAATGTGAATAACTACAATCGTTGACACCAACCCCCTTATACATGCCACTTATGCAATTGCCAAGATCTTGTTTGTTCAATCAATGAAAGAACACAAGTCAAGCAATATTTAGGCTTGTTAGCCACTTTATGTTGCATGAAAACCATCTTAAACAGACCATAAGACTATACCTATAGCTGAACTAAAGTCCATATTTCCTCTAATATTAATGAAGGTAAAGAAAATTATTCTTACTAGTTTCATATTAAATCTAGAAAAATAGAATAGTCCCCAATTCTAGGGAGAGAAAACAAAATTGAACAAAATAGTTTTTGAGTGATGTCGGTCTCATAAAAGAAAACAAATAAAAAATTTCCATGATCATAGGTTCCTAAAATCCTTTGACTCAGAAGAGGGTTGAAATAAGCTTACAAGTCATATCAGTATGCACAAACAAAAAATTCAAACCAAAATGTGACAAATAGTGAGTAGTTCAAAGATAGAGATCGAGGAATTTTACCAAATATAATTTTCTAACAATAAAGAGAGAAGGAAGGGAGGCATATTGAGAGAAGAGAGAGGAAGGGAGATAAAGATAAAGCTAAAGGGTGGACAAAGAGGCAAAGAGATATAGAGAGGAAGAGAGAGAGAGAGTGTGTGAATGGGGAAAGGAGAGAGAGGGAAAGAGAAAGGATAAAGGGAGGGAGATGTAACCGCCCAAAATATATATCTAATTAACTTATTAATATTAAATTTAAACTATGAAGAGTGCTTACCTATGGTAGAAGTAAGCTTACCGCAACAGGGTTTTAGGGACGACTCTCCACCCAACCATAGGCTCAATTGTGCAGGGTTCTGCTACAACTGGCCACCCCCGAGCCCTCAATCAACGTACTACTTCCAGTGCTCCTATGTCTTAGTATACCATTCTCCCAAGAGAATGAAAGATAGAAGCTCGGAAATGATGGAATGCAAGCATGCCTCTCATCTTCCTCACCATCTATTAAATAGAACAACATTGGATGGGGAACCACATGCACACACTCCATGTGTCTACATGCAACTTGATTTTTAGCCTTCTTGTTTTATTTCTTTACTTTTCTTTTGATTTTTAGCTTTCTTGTTTTATTTTCTTCTTTTTTGATAGCTTTACTGATTCTTTTTATTGTTTTCTTTATTTTATTACTATTTATTCTTATTTAGAGCTTTAGTGTAGTTATTACTAATTTTTATTATTTTAATTTATTTTCTTGTATATTTTTAAATATTATTTATGATTTATTATTTTTTATTCTTTATTATTAAGTGATTTATTATTTATTATTTATATTATATTATTATTTTATTCATTGTATTATTATTATTTATTATTATATATTATTATATTATTATTTTTATTATATATTATTTATTATAAAGGGGGGATATTACAGAGAGATATGTTGGGTATGTATTTTATTATTTTCACAATTTACATGCACAAAAAATAAAGGAGGGTCTCAAGGTTTTTTGCCCCGTGGTTTTGCTAAAAGTAGTTTTATGGAAGATGGTGGTTTTTCCCTTAGTTTTATAGTTATATTTATAGAAGTATGGTTGGAATGGTGGTGTATATGCCACAAGATTTATATTGTATTGTATTATTGTATAGAAAATGTAATGAGAAAAAAGGTTGTTATTTTTCCCAAATTTGGGTTTCCAGGATAAAATCTCTATGTAAATTTCTGTGTTTGTCATTATATTTCTTCTATTTTATTAAGAATCTATTTGCATTGATTAATTGTATAAGGTTGAAACTTACATTTTTTATCAGGGGAATTTTAGCTTTAAGGGTATACCTTTGTGGCTAAGGTGTTTGGTTCAGGCCTATGGTAGAACTTGTTATAGTGGAAGATATGCATATGTGAGATGAAAAAAATGGCGAGTAGTTCAAAGATAGAGATCAAGAAATTCAAAGGGTAGAGTTTCGAGTTGTAGAAGCTCAAAATGAAATATTTTTTGGTGTATAGTGATTAGTGGATCATCATGGATCCATGTATGGAACCAACAGGGATTCAATCGAAGATTGGACCAAGTTGGATCAGATGGAAAATGACACAATACCATTATGTATTTCAGATTCAATATGACTGAATATGTCAGGGGAAGCTATAGAAAATGATTTGTGGGAAACGTTAGGGGATTTGTATGAGTATAAGTCCTTAGTAAACAAATTGTTCTTGCAGAAAAAACTATGTAAGATGAGGGTGAAGGATGGAGACTCGATGACAGAGCTTTTGAATGCCTTCAACATGGTGGTAAGCCGACTATTATATGTTGACATTAAGATTTCATATGAGGATAAGTTATTTTCTCTCTTATGTTCTCTACTAAAATTGTGGGATCATATGGTTTTATCCATAGGTAGTAATGAAAACAACCTTTAAATTCAATGAAATAGTCCCATCCTTATAGTCAAAGGACATGAGAACAGAAAAACAAGGAGAGCCAGAATGAAGATGAATTTTGTATAAGAAGACTCTCTTCTCTCTCTCTCTGTATATATATATATATATATATATATATATATATATATATATATATATATATAAGTCCTAAAGTGGTAGATATAATTATGGTGGTAGATCAAAATCTATATTTATGTCTGTAAAGGTAAGTTGGAGATGTGGAAAATAAAGGAATTACAAGAAATGTCATTATAAGAAAGACAATAAAACCAAAATTGCACCAAAGGGTAAGGGATGTGAGGATGCTCCTTCTGTAGAAGAGAAAAACTCTTCAAATGAAGGAGGGGATGTGCACTTGTTTTCTTCAAGTACAGAGGTAGATCATGAGGCATGGAGATTTTAAATAAACATATCTTTTGATATGACTCTCCCAAGGAATGGTTTTATCAGTATGAAGCATTCAATGGAGGTGTTGTTTCCTTAGGAGGTGACTAGAGAACCATAATCATGGGATGAAGAAAATTCAAGTTGAGTCTCATGGATGGAAGGATGAGGACATTCCATGGCGTTTTGTACATCCAAGGATTATCTCAAAATTTGGTTTTTGTAAGAAAGATGAGTGATGCAAGTCTGAAAATGGTTTTTGAAATGGATGCATGTAGGACAATTCGAGGAGAAATGATATTGTTGAGAGGAGTTTGTATTGCAATTATGTATAAGTTGTTGGTAAGAAATGTTATTGCTAGGTGCCAATTTTTTTATTATTCATAAGCGTGGAGTAGAAGAGGAAGAAAATGTTGCAGCTTTAGGAGAAAAGGTTATGTTGTGGCATCAAATATTGGGAAATATCAGATAGAATGGTCTTTGAGTATTTCATATTAATGGTATGGTAGAAGATGTGTCTAATTTATCTCTATATTTCGATTTCTGTGAACATTGTTTACATGAGAAGAAGAATTAGGCGAGATTCTTTGCTAGTAATAAGAGGGCAGAGGAAATACTACATATCATGCATAGTGATGTGTTTCAACCTTTGTCGATTCCATCATTGGGTAAATATTTCTACTACGTATAATTTATAATCTAATTGTTGAGGAATACATGGATATATTTCCTAAGGAAGAAAGCCAAAGTCTTTGAAATATTTAAGGAATTTAAGGCTTTGGTGGAGAATCGAATAAAGAATAAAATAAAGGTGTTGAGGATTGATAATGGTGAAGAGTTTTATAGGAATGAAATTTAATATTTTTGTAAGTAGTGTTATATAGAAAAAAATACTACTCCATTTACACCTCAATACAATGGATTTGTAGAAAGGATGAAGGATCTTGACAGAGAAAAAAAATAACATGCTTAGTGGGGGTGGTTTAGGAAAAGAATTATGGGTAGAGGTAATTTATATTGAATTTTACTTGGTAAATATAACACCCTCTTCAACATTGGATGATAAGACTCCACATGAGGAATGGACTGGAAAGAAACAATCCCTCAAAAATTTCAGTGTATTTTCCTATGATGCATATGTACATGTTCCAAAAGAAAATAAAACTAAGTTAGATAGAAAATATGAAATGTTCATTTTTATCAATAATAAATATGATTGAAAAGGTTACAAGCTTTGGAACCCAAAAACAAAAAAGGTTGAGTGAAATACGTTGACCCTAGAGACACTTCCTGACGACAAAGGAACCAGTGCCTAAGACATCTATGATATTGAATAAAAGCTTTTAAAAGAATTGGTTAGAGGTATGGAACATTAGGACTTGTAATGGATGGTCTAATTCTGAAACCTATATCTCAAAACTAGTATGGCTAAGATAAATGAGGGTTGCAGGGCTTAGGGTCTAAGAGATAGCTAGAAGAAAATAAGGAAAACATGGCATGTTCAATGAGGCACTTAAGAATCTCAATCTTTAAACCCTGCAGAGGAAATGATGCGAAGGAAAATATAAATGAGTTAATGATTGATATTGTGGAGCGCTTACTATGGGATTCAAAACAAAAGCATCAGTACCATTAATTCTAGGTAAATTCATGAATATGATTTAAATCAATCTAGTGCTACATTACACTCATACTAGTAGAAGAAAACATTAATCAATGATAAAAAAACATAAGAATAAAAACAATTTCATAATTTTCCCCAAGAATTGAAATCAAAGAAATATTTATTATTCAGATTTTAGAGATGTTTATTCATTACGTATTATCATTATTTTCAAACTCTAAACCCCTGTTTAATCTCTCTACTGGTCTTTTATGACTAATTGTTCCTGTCAATTTCAAACTGATTTTTGAAATAATTATAAAACTATTTAATTTTGAAGAGTTTTGAAATATAAAATTACAAAAAATATTAATTTACTATCATAAATATATATATAATATTAAATTAAATATTATCCCTTTACAAAATAAAATACAACCTTTTTAAAAATAAATTACAATATATGTGTAATGTTTTAATTATACCCGTAATATATTAATATAACTTTGAATGTAAATAATAAGAGTGGACCCCATGCCTTCAACCCATGCCATGTTGGAGCTCTGGTAGATGTGTACAAGTTTATGTGGCAACTGAATGATGCATGGGTCCACATGTTCATTATGTATATGTTAGCAATTCCAAGAGTGGTTAAAAAAAAAAAAGAACAATTGTGCAACACTGCCTGAACTGGTTTCAGAAAAATGTAGTGGGGGGTGTCGAAATCAATATGGACCATTGATAATTTATACCACTGGATTTTTGCAATCAAATTTGTGCCAGCCTCACCCATTTTTCAATCTCAATTACTTACCTTATCATAATTTATTAATCTAGAGCACAGATCAATATGAGACATCGATTTACATCAATTTGTGCAAGAAGTATAACCTGACTTGTGTTGACCTATAATGGAATTTACTAAATCTTCACACACAAAGAACTCCTCAATATTCTTCAATATCCATCCCTAACAAATCTCCATTCATCAAGTCACCAATTTCCAAAGGATTGTTTTAAATGCTACAAATGGTAACACTCATCACAGTTACTAGTCGTCCCACCTCCCACTTTGATTGGTAGAGATTGCACCAACTCAAAGAAGTATGTTGCATAACTATATTCTGGAGGTTCCAACAAATGTGAATAACTACAACATTCTACAACAACCCCTTTCTACATGCCACTTATGCAAATGTCAAGATCGGGTTTGTTCAATCAACGAAAGGAGACAAGCCAAGCAATACTTAGGCTTGTTAGACAGTATATGTCGCATGAGACCCATATTAACAAGACCATAAGACTATACCTATAGTGGAAGGAAAGTCCATATTTCCTCTAATATTAGTGAAGGAAAAGAAAATCATTCTTATTGGTTTCATATTAAATCTAGAAAAATAGAATAGTCCCCAATGCTAGGTAGAGAAAACAAATTGAACAAAATAGTTTTTGAGTGATGTTTTTCTCATAAAAGAAAACAAATAAAACATTTCCATCACCATAGTTTCCTAAAATCATTCAACCGAGAAGAGAGTTGAAATAAGCTTACAGCTCATATCAATATATAAAAACAAAATACTCAAACCAAAATGTGACAAATGGTGAGTAGTTCAAAGATAGAGATCAAGAAACTTTACCAAATATAATTTTCGAATAGGAAAGAGAGAAGGAAGGGAGGTATATTGAGAGAAGAGAGACAAAGGGAGATAAAGACAAAGCTAAAGGGTGGAGAGAGAGGCAAATATATATAGAGAGGAAGAGAGAGAGTGTGTGTGATGGGGGCCAAGAGAGAGAGGGAAGAGAAAGGATAAAGGGATGGAGATATCTTGGATTTGTGTTTTATTATTTCACAACCTATATGCAAAACAAACAGAGCGTCTCAAGGTTTTCTGAACCATGGCTTTGTTAAAAGTATTTTTTTATAGAAAATGGTGGTTTTTTCCCATAGTTTTATAGTTTTTTCTATGGAAGTATGGTTGAATTGGTGGTTCATATGGCACAAAATTTATATTGTATTATAATTTTTTATAGAAAATATAATGAGAAAAAGGGTTGCTCTTTTCCCTAGATTTGGGTTTCCAGGATAAAATATCTATGTAAATTTCTATGTTTGCCACTATATTTGTTCTATTTTATTAAGAATATATTTGAATTGATTAATTGTATAAGGTTAAAACTTACATTTTGTATCAGGGAAATTTTTTCTTTAAGGGGATACCTTTGTGGCTAACATGTTTGGCTCGGGCCTATGGTAGAACTTGTTATAGTGGGAGATATGCACACATGATTCTTGAGGTGAAAAAAATGGTGAGCAGTTCAAAGATAAAGATAAAGAAATTCAGTGGGTAGAGTTTCGAGTTGTGGAAGCTCAAAATGGAAGATTTTTTTGGTGGACAGAGATTAGTGGATCATCATGGATCCATGTATGGAACCAATAGGGATCCAATAGAATATTGGACCAAGTTGGATCAGAAGGAAAATGCCACAATATAATTATTTCTTTTACATTCAATATTATTGAAAATGTCATGGGAAGCTCCATGACAAAGAATTTGAATGCCTTCAACATGGTGGTAAGTCAACTATTCTATGTTGATATTAAGATTTCATACGAGGATAAGTGCTTTTCTCTCTTATGTTCTCTACTAAAATTGTGGGATCATATGGTTTTATCCATAGGTAGTAATGAAAGGACATGAGACAGAAAAAAATGGAGAGCCAGAATGAATATGCCTTTTGTATAAGAGGACACTCTAAAAAAAATAGAAATAACTCCTAAAGTGGTAGATATAATTATGGTGGTAGATCAAAATATATAAGAATGATTGTAAAGGTAAGTTGGATATGTGGAAAATAAAGGAATTACAAGGAATGTCATTATAAGAAAGACAATAAAACCAAAATTGTACAAAAACAGAAGGGATGTGAAGAGGCTCTTTCTGTAGAAGCATAAAACTCCTCAAATGAAGGAGGGGACGTGTACTTGTTTTATTCAAGTACAAAGGTAGATCATGAGGAATGGATAGTTGAATCAAACACATATTTTGATATGACTGTCCCAAGTAATGGTTTGATCAGTATGAATGTTTCAATGGAGTTGTTGTTTCCTTAGGAGGTGACTAGAGAACCATAATCATAGGATGAAGAAAAGTCAAGTTGAAGCTCATGGATTGAAGGATAAGGACATTCCCTAGTGTTTTGTACATCCAAAAATTATCTAGAAATTTGATTTTTGTAAGAAAGATGAGTGTCGCAAATCTGAAAATGGTTTTTGAAATGGATGCATGTAGGACACTTCAAGGAGAAAATATATTGTTGAGAGGAGTTTGGATTGGAACTATGTATAAGTTGTTGGGAAGCAATGCTATTGATAAGTGCAACAATTTTTTTATTCGTAGAGTGGAGTAGAAGAAGGAAAAAAATGTTGTAGCTTTAGGTGAAAAGGCTATGTTGTGGCATCAAATATTGGGAAATGGTATGGTATAAGATATGTCTAATTTATCTCTAGATTTTGATTTCCATAAACATTTTTTACATGAGAAGAAGAATTAGGTGAGATTCCCCTCTAGTAATAAGAGGGTAGAAGAAATACTACATATTGTGCATAGTGATGTGTTTCAACCAGTGTCGATTACATCATTGGGTAAATATGTGTTCTAGATATAATTTATAATATAATTGTTGAAGAAGACATGGATATATTTCCTCAGGAAGAAAGTTGAAGTCTTTGAAATATTTAAGGAATTTAAGGCTCTCGTGGAGAATCAAATAAAGGTGTTAAGGGTGGATAATGGTGAAGCATTTTGTAGGAACGAAATTGAATATTTTTGTAAGAAGTGTTATATAGAAAAAAGACTACTCCATACACACCCCAAAAGAATGGAGTTGTAGAAAGGATGAAGGATATTGATGGAAGAAAAAAAGAACATGCTTAGTGGTGTTGGGTTAGGACAATAATTATGGGTAGAGGCAATTTATATTGAATGTTACTTGATAAATATATCACACTCTTCAACATTAGATGACAGGAATCCACATGAGGTATGGATTGGAAAGAAACAATCTCTCAAAAATCTTAGGGTATTTTCCTATGATGCTTATGTACATGTTCCAAAGGAAAATAAAACTAAGTTAGATAGAAAATATGAAAGGTTTATATTTATCAATAATAAATATTATTTAAAAGGTTACAGGCTTTGGAACCTAGAAACAAAGTAGGTTGAGTGAATATGTTGTGACCCTAGAGACAATTCCCGACTACAAAAGAACCAGTTCCTAGGACATCTACAATATTGAATAAAAACTTTTAAAAGAATTGGTTGGAGGTATGGAACATTAGGAATTTCAATGGATTGTATAATTCTGAAACATGTATCTCAAAACCAGTATAGCTAAGATAAATGAGGGTTGCAGGGCTTAGGGTTTAAGAGGTGGCTAGAAGAAAATAAGGAAAATATGGCATGTTCAATTAGGCACTTAAGAATCTCAATCTTTAAAGCCCACAAAGGAAATGATGCGAAGGATAAAATAAATGGGTTAATGATTGATATGGTGGAGTGCCTACTAAGGGATTCAAAACAAAAGCATGAGTACCATTAATTCCAGGTAAATTCATGAATATGATTTACACCAATCTAATGCTACATTACACTCATACTAGTAGAAGAAAACAATAATGAATGATAAAAAACATAAAAATGAAAAAATATGTAATTTACCGCAAGAACTGGAATTTGGAAGAATTTTGAAATAATAAAATTACAAAAATATTTAATTTACTATCGAGTATATTATATATAATATTAAATTAAATATTATCCCTTTACAAAATGAAATTCAGCCTTTTTTTAAAGAAGTTTTACAATATATGCATGAGCTTTCAATTAGACGCATAATACATTAATAGAACTTTGAATATAAATAATAGGACTGGGACCCATGTATTTAACACGTGCCATTTTGGAGCTGTCGTAGGTGTGTACAGGTTTCCGTGGCAACTGAATGATGCATGGTTCCACATGTTTGTTATGTATATGTTAGCAATTCCAAGAGTGGTTTAAAAAAAAAGAACCAAAAACAATTGTGAACATTTATCGTTTCTACCACTGAATTTTTGCAATCAAATTTGCGCCCACCTCACCCATTTTTAAATCTAAATTATTTACCCTACCACAATTTGTCAATTTGGAAGCATGGATCATTATGAGACGTCAATTTGCGTTAATTTGTGGAAGAAGTATAACCGTAACTTGTGTTGAGCTCTGATGTAATATGCTACAGGGTCATAAAATGCATGAGAGAAAACAATAATTGCTTCATTTTATTGAATAATTTCGTGACATTTGTCATTTTTCCATAGGGAAGTCATGGTCACATCTTGGATCTTCAACTTTGGGCTTTTCTTGAGGGGATTATTGTTAATTATCTTGTTCCCACTTGCATGTGAGAAAATTATTTTGAAAATATTCAACAACATCCTCTTCTAAATTGCATGAATTATAAATTGGAAAATCTTCTGAAAAAAGAAACTCTTCATATGAAATATGGGAAACATAAATTGGAGCACCAGTAAAATGTACAAAATAATACCTTTGAGGGTTAGTTTATCCTTTTGTCAAGCAAATTTGTTGGGGAAAATGCAAGGAATGAAATTTTGGAAACCCTCCAAAATAGAACACCCAAAGTGAAATAATTTGGTGAAGATATACAATCAAATATTTATTATTATCACCTACAAGAACCAGGTATAAAATTTCAAGAAAAACGGGGAAAATATTTTCATTTCATCCTCGGAAATGATGCCAATTGATGTTGTAACCTTGGAGAAAACTTGACTATAAAGGAACCAGTGCCTAGGACATCTACAAAAGTGAACAAAAACTTTTAAAAGAATTGGCCTGAGGGATGGAACATAAGAACTTGCAATGGATGGTCTAGTTTCAAAACCTATCTCTCAAAACCAGTATGGCCAAGATAAGTGATGGTTGCAGGGCTTAGGGTTTAAGAGATGGCTAGAAACAAATAAGGAAAAAAAGGCTTGTTCACCGAGGTACTTAAGAATCTCAATATTTAAACCCTGCAGAGGAAATGATGCAAACAAAAATACAAATGGGTGGATGCTTAATGTGGTGCAACACTTATTAAGGATTCAAAACAAAATCATGAGTACCATTAATTCCAGGTAAATTCATGAATCTGATTTAAATCAATTTGTTGTCATATTCCACTCATACCCATAGAAGAAAACATTAATGGATGATGAAAAAAAAATAATAAGAAAAACCATTTTACAATTTACCCAAAGAACAATAATCAAACATGTCTTTATTCTTCAATTTTCATAGAGATTGTTAGAAACAGGACAATATTGAGGGTGTGGGGGTGAATCCGTATTATAGGAATTTTAACAATTTCCTTTCACTTGTAACAATGTTAGGACACCATAAAATTCTTCAACAATTAATTCATATGAGCATGACATGGACCAACATGAACAACACAAATAACACACAAAAATGCTTCAAACATTACTTCAATTTCTTCACAAGGCAAGCTACAACTTGATTTTACAGATTTCTTTAGCTACAACTAGCACGAAGCTAGAACTCCCTAATTTATCAACTACAAATGAATGGAGATACAACCCCAAAATATTTACCATCACCTACTTGAAGGAGCTACAACCACTGATCTGTAAGCTAAAACTTGGTTGACATCAAGGATTCATCTTTCATCCGTTTTCAAACTAGAACCATGAATTCCAACTGAATAAAATAATTTGCCTCTTCAGTACCTTACCAAAACACTTTCAATAATAATAATAATAATAAGCATTAATAAATAATACCATGAAAATTAATAATAGTACCATGAAAAACTAATACAATTATGAAAATAAAATTAATACAATTATAAGAAAAAAATAAAATAAAATAATGAAATATACACTTAAATTAATTAATAAATATAAATTAAAATTAAATGAAATTAATACAATTATAAAAAATGGAATATAATGAACATAAATAAAAAACATTATATATATATATATATATATATTTTACAACTTTTAAATTGATTTCAATATATACGATAAAAATATAAAATAAAATAAAATTAATACAACAATAAATAAAAATTATTTATATTATATATATATATATATATATATAATAATATATATATATATATATATCAATCAGAGTATATAAGCAATTAATAAACAATAAAGAATAACA
This sequence comes from Pinus taeda, assembly GCA_000404065.3. Lineage (NCBI taxonomy): Eukaryota > Viridiplantae > Streptophyta > Pinopsida > Pinales > Pinaceae > Pinus > Pinus taeda. The sequence continues at coordinate 5,518 of APFE031235010.1, read as the reverse complement.
ATAATAACATAAATAGATAAATAATTATTATAACATAAATACATTCAAACAAATAAATATATCATGACATTAGTATTAAATAAATAAAGTAAATAAGATTAATTAGATAAAGAAGGTCGGCTTATACTCAAAACCCTCCTTTACCTTATTTATCGCTCACTTTTCTCTTCTTTGTATATCAAGTCCTGACGATGAGTCTTGGTCTAGGCTTGAACCGTCGACAAATAATAATGAAGAACATTGTGGATTATCTGAATTCAGTTTCTCAAAAACCACTCCATAGAAACCTACAAACTAAGACTGTTACCCTGTACGGAGGGGACGCTTGGAAAGAAATTCGTGATCTCAAAAAAACAAGGGTTAAAATACAGAGAAAGAAAGCAGATCTTTACTTTCTCAAACAATGTCGCGATTCTAATCTAATACCTCCATTCGCCTGCATAAAACACAAGTTACACAACTAAAGAAACCACAAAATATTCGAACGACTCAGTAAATACCTAATTGGCTTAGAAATTCGCAGAACCAGAACCCCGTTATGGAAATTGTCCACAGTAGCCTTCAATTCTCACTTAAATCTAGCAGCAGCAATTGAAGTAGGTCTCTAGAGAACCATAGATGCCTCTACAGCGCTAAAGGCCAGCAAAGTAAGACAAGTAACTGAGCTGAGACACAATAACAAACTCCAAAAACTGCAGCAACAATGGAACAGTGAAGATTATGGTCAGCGTGTAAACTACAGACACCTGTTAGAAAAAGAGGACAACACATCTAACACAGGAACCAGGTTATCGAATCCTTTAAATACTATAAAGAACCCAGCAACCAAGGCATCCAACACATTGTACACAGCAGATCTCATGGACATCGATGGTGCTCAGGAATCGATTAAAGCAGATCTCATGGACAACACTGATGTTCAGGAATCAATTGGAACAAATCTCATGGACAGCGCTGATGCTCAGGAATCAATTAATATAATCATGAAACACAACCCTGAACCTGAGCCATTCCTTGAAGCGGTAAGGTATCTGAGGAACAGTTTTAGTAGCATCAATGAAATACACAGTCCCCAGAGCACAAATAGACTGCGCAGTACCCAAGCCAACGTTGAAGAGATGACCCAATCCAGCGTTGAAGAGATAAGGAATCTGAGGAACAGGTCCAAAAAGATTTCCAGCAAAGCCAACGTTGAAGAGATGACCCATTCCAGTGTTGAAGAGATGACCCATTCCAGCGTTGAAGAGATTACGCAAGCCAGCATTGAAGGGATGACCCATTCCAGTGTTGAAGAGATAACCAAAACAATTTCCAGCAACATCAAAGAACTGCGCAGTCCCCAGAGCATAAATAGACTGCGCAGTACCCAAGCCAACATTGAAGAGAGACCCCAATCCAGCGTTGAAAAAATGAGTATCAGACCCCAATCCAGCGTTGAAGAAATAAGTATCAGACCCTAATCCAGCGTTGAAGAAACCACCCCGGACCTTGAAACTCAGGCAGCCACCTTGTGGCATGTGGCAGATCTCAGAAACATAGCTTCCAGCAACACAAATAAACTATGCAGTCCCCAGAAGAGCACAAGCAGACTGCGCAGTCCCCATTCCAGCGTTGAAGTCATCTCGGAACCTAAAAACGGAGCACCTAACACAACCAGCACTTGGTACATAGCAAAACCCAGGTACGCAACTAATAACCTATTATTTAGTAATAATATGGATTTTATTAACTCAAGAATAAAGAATAATCTAAGAGATAATAATTTAAATTATAAAAATAGGATGGACAAGAACCAAAAAGACCATAATGATAAGAAAAACTTAACTGGAAACCATGTAACAAAATCCAACACCATAGTTGAAAACATAGATACCAAAACAATCAACAGAAAAGTAGTTAATATCTCTACCTATGAATTAAAAAAGGAAGAAGTTGAGGACTTGGAAAAAGGACTGAATTTCTCGTTAGCCCCTAACAAAATCCCTAATGAAGAAATTATTTGCAGCCTAGAAGATGGGATCAAAACTCTCAGTGATAATGATAAAGAACTCATTAGGCAAGAATGCGCAGTCGTCTTACGAAAGGCAAAACCACCTAAAAGAAACCTGAAACCTGAGCAACTAAAAGCCATAAGGAGTCTAAGAAATAATAATGACATTGTCATTCTCAAAGCTGACAAGGGTGGCGCCACGGTTATTATGAATTATGATGATTATGTAAACAAGACGAAAGACCACTTATACAATAGTGGAAGCTACAAAAAACTGGAGACAAACCCCATCTCTAAAATTATTAGATTAGTAAAGAAGGTTATTAAAGAAACCAATCTAGACAATAAACTAAAAAAGCGCCTCACCCTGGATAGTGAAATCACACCTAGGATCTATGGAGCCCCTAAAGTGCATAAAAAAGAAGTTCCCTTAATACCTATAGTAAACACTATAGGTTCTCCCACTTATGAATTAGCAAAATATGTTGCTAGCATCTTAGCACCGCTAGTTGGCAAAACCAGCTCTTACATTAAGGATTCAAATCAATTTGTCAAATTCATTAAAGATACAAAATTAGACCCAGAAGACAAAATTGTCAGTTTTGACGTAGTCCAACTCTTCACCAAGATACCCCTAGATGAAGCTATACAAGTAGTTAAAGATGTGGCAGACCCCCAAACTGCAAAATTAGCTGAGGTGTGTCTTCGCTCTACCTTCTTCTCCTTCCAAGGTGAGATATTTGAGCAAACTTCAGGTGTTGCTATGGGATCACCTATTTCACCGATTGTAGCTAATCTCTACATGGAAAATTTTGAGAAAAAGGCTCTTGATTCATACCCTTTAAAACCTAAGTTTTGGGTCAGGTTTGTGGATGACACCAGCGTCAATTGGCCTCATGGTGATAATGAACTTAATTTTTTTTTGAACCATCTCAATAGCTTATCGAATGACATTAAGTTCACAATGGAGATGGAGGAGAATAATTGCATACCATTCCTAAACATTCTCCTCATAAGAAAGGAGGATGGTTCCATAGGTCATAAGGTATTCAGGAAAAAGGCTCATACAGATAACTACCTCCATGCCGATTCACATCACCATCCAGCCCAAAATATGGGTGTACTGCAAACCCTCTTCACTAGAGCTTGTAGAATCTCAGATGATGACCACACTAAAGAAGAGATTACTTACCTAAAAAGAACTTTTGCGAACCTAGGATACAATAATAAGAGCATCTTCAAAGCCATTCAAAAAGCCAACTCTGGAAACAATACAAAAAAATTAGTTAACCCCATGAATTCTAATGCCTACCTCCCATACATTCAAGGTGTCACTGACAAGCTAGCCAAAGTTCTAAAAAAGAAAGATGTCAAAAATTCATTCAAGCCCTTATCAACTATCAAAAAAAGAATGAGATCTGTTAAGGACAACCAAGAGCAGTTGCAGCAAAAAGGTGTGTATATCATCAACTGCTCTTGTGGAGAACAATATATAGGAGAAACTGGCAGGTATGTAAAGATTAGGCTCAAGGAACATAGTGCTGACATCGGTAGAGAAAGAACTCGCTCTTCAGCTTTAGCTGAACATGCTGGTAAAACAAACCATCATATATGCCTTGAGCAGACTAAGGTTATTGCACATGAAAAACACCATTTCAAACAAAAAGTGTGTGAGGCCATTGAGATCATTAAACACCCTTGAAACCTTAATAGAGATGGAGGCTTGGAAATTAGTAAAAACTGGAATCCTCTGCTCTCCCTCGTTGAACAAGCTTTCCCTTCCCCTTCCTCCCCTTCCTCCCCTCTTCTGTCCCCCTTCCTCCCCTCTTCTTTCCCTGTCTAGCTTTCCCTAGCCCATCCTAACACAATATGTCTATAAGAATTCTGACCCTTACATCTAGTTGGTTCTTTAATAAACAATAATAGTAAGCTGCTTAATGAAAATTAGACCTACTCCCTTAACCTAAATCCCTTACAAACCTTTGAAAAAAGAAAAAAGAATTATATTAATTAAATACAATAATAGTCCCGGATCCGGGTGGCAGATACGTTCGCACGGCTCTCCATGCAAACAGTTAATACCTAGTACTGCCAGCTGCAGGGCAGCGTTGCCTCCCAGGACATTAACTCATGCGAGAGCAGGTTGGCAATTAAGATAAGATCGGGAAGGGGATCGACATTTATGCACTGCATCGTTCGATTCAACATTCTCTCGGTTATAACCATGGCGATCCATGGCTTTCTCACCCTATTCTGTGCTCTGAGGTGCGGAAATCTGGTAAGGTTGACGGATGCAGAGGATGATGGCGTAATTCTGGGGCATCGCCGCAAGCTCACAGACAGTTCTCTCAAGGGTAATCATTTCCCTGTTCTGAATTTCTACACTTTGTTTATGTTGGTTATCTTCGCGGCTGTCCTGGTCATTAGCTCGGAGCTGTTGGTCGACACCTTGGTACTGTTAGTTGATAGCCTAGTTAAGCATACCTTAGGCCTTAATTGTCTTTGTTCTATTAGACATACTTCATATAATCCTTCAAAAAACTACCTCTGTTTTAGCATCATGGTTCGCTCGGGTAAAAGGCAACATTCTCGGGGACGCCGCGACACCCGTTTGCATCCTCCCGCAGGTTTTGCCCTAGAAACTGTGGCGGAACCGCTCAGTCCCTCACTCGCTCAGGAAGCTGGGCTGTCTGCTAACTCTGGTAGGAAACCCCGGCCCAATAGTGCTTTTCAAACAACGCACTTTAAGTTCTAGAGTAACCTGCACAAACCCCTGGTAACTGCTCACATCACCCTCATTCTCTAAGAGGAGGAAAATCTTGTCACCCCCTTGACTTGCATCACCCTTGGGCCCTCTCCTGGCAGTGACAATTCCTCGGACAGCGACAGCAATGATAATTGGGTCAAATAAAAGGATGAACAAGAGGCTCTTCTCAGAAATCTCCCTCCTCTGGAAGACACAGTGCCTATGGCTAAGGATAAAATTCATGGTGACGCGGAACAGGCCATCACCATTCCTGACAGCGACTTGAGTGGCAATGAAGGTCTTAAGGATGTTGACACTGCCCGGGACGAGAAGAAAAACAATGACTCGGCACAAGAGAACTAGAAACTCCTGGGACAGTCTCTCCTGTTTTGGTTCAGATCTCAGAATTATGGTTGACTCTTTTATGTATTTGTCTTACTGGTTTGTAGCTCCCAGATGGGATTTTGATAACTCTGCGTTAGCTGAGAAGCATGGTTTTTTGTATTTTTGGACAAACTCAGACTCTCTTCTTGCCGATGTATGTTCCTCTCTATGTATGCTTTCCAGTATCATGGACTCTGTAATTGCTTGCCCCAGCTTATGTCTGTAATGGGGCAGCTCTGTTTTGTCGAGTGCAGAAACGCCTTGCTCATATGTAAAAATATTTTGTGTTTCAGTTAATAGAATTAGTATTTGTAGAGAAAAAAAAAATTAAATACAATAATATAAATCTCATATTTTAATTTTAGTTGTTAGTCAAAATATAAATAAATAATATAATA
>APFE031235005.1:0-19476 GCA_000404065.3 Pinus taeda | reverse complement strand
GGGAAATTTTGATTCAAATTTCATATATTTTTTCAATAGACTTTTGCAGATATACTCTAAGCAATTCAGGGTTCATTGAATGCTCCTAAATTCAGTTTTAAACATGTCAGTTGGAAGTTTTGATATAACATTTTTTTTTAATGGGGGATTTTTTAGATGGTGAAACTTAGATAATATTTCTTGGTGATATCTTGGGGAACATATGGTTCACATTTCATAGTTTGGTTCGCCATAATTTTGGAAATATACTCTATGGAAGCTAGGATCTATGAAGGACCATGAAATTAGTTTCAAACATGTTAGCTTCACATTTTTTCTATAGCTTCGCATTTTTTCTATAGCTTCGCATTTTTATACTTTCATACTATGAAATATTCAAGGATATTAGGAGACCTACACAAGTATCTTATAAAAGAATTTCATAATTATATTTGAAAAATTGGACACATGGCACACTATACAAGTGTGATTGTAGGAAGAGGCCAAAAATAAACAAATTTTGGGAAAGTCACTACAAATTTCTCTTGGCATATCAAATTTTGATTAGATTTGCGAAATTGTAGAAAAGAAATATAATAGTACTAGAAACAAAAATTTCATACTTATAGTGGTTGAAATCGTATAGATACGTGAAAATTAAGGTCAACTAGAAGGACAAACTCCATAATAGTGTTTTAAAAGGTATGCTAACTTAAAACTACCATCACTTTTGATTGGGATGTCTGATTGAGGTGATTCAAAATCCATTGGAATGAACAAACATAGAAGAATATATTTGATAATATTGAGAACTATTTTAAATCATTATTGTTAATATATTGAAGTTTTTATATAAGAGTTTGGGTTAGATGTCAATTAAGAAGTAATTGAAATACCTAAATTTAGTGGAGATGAAGATAAATATGCAATCAATCCCATAGAATGGTTGAGGATAGTAAAGGAATCTATTAATTATCATTTATTGGAAATCCATTATTTTATTGGTGATTCTCATGAGTAATGGTGGATTTTGGACACGGATATACGTGGAACATTACATGGGAAGCATTTGAAAAACTAATTTCCAACAAATGGATAAAGGATACAAAACTACAAGTATTATATAAAATTTTAGATGAATTAAAACAATCTAAAGAAGAGATCAAGATGAAAGGTGATGAGATATCTAAGATAAAAAAACATTAATGAAGCACTCATTGTGGAGATTGAACAATTAAAATAGGGAATGAGTAGCAAGGGGAATTAGAAAAAGGATGACTCAAGGGAAGAATTAGGAAAAAAAGATGAAAAAATATATAGATTATGAAGCCATAAAAGAAAACTACTAGATGATGTTAATATATTGAAGGAAGAAAAGAAGCATGATCAAAGTCAAGAGGAGACAAGGATCATATATGAAGAGACTACCAACATACTTGAAGAGGAAATTTATAAGAATATTGAAGAATCCCTATACATGGGTGTGGTAAAATCATAGATGCAAACTATAATTGAAGAAGGATGTCAGAATTTGATAGATGAGGTTACATTGTAACTTCAAAAAGAGATAGAAGACAAGATTCAAGAAGATATCAAGAAGATGCTTGAAGAAGTTGAAATCCATCTAGAGGATGTCCATGCAAACTATGATGGTATTATCTCCAAGGCTAGAGAAATCAAAAACCAACCAAAGAGGATAAGGAATACCATTATCTTTGAAAACAAGATAGACAAAAAAAAATATTTAGAGTGAAGGAAATTCATCAAATGTAAAACCATATCAACATCCTCATTACCCTGAAATATGTCAAGGAAGACAAGATATCAATATCAAAATTATCAAGGACAACCAGAAGATCCACATCAATCTTATCAAGGAAGAATATGGAGTACTCATCAATATTCATGGAACAAGGCATCACCAAATCACTATTCAAAAGGATGTTATCAAATACTAACAACTACTACAAAGTGAAGAAGTCACAACAAAAAGACATGGAATCAAAGGAAAAAAAACTACGCAACAACCAACCATCAAGGATTAAGTTTGGATAGATGGATTATCACCAGTGGCAAGAATAATGTTGGAATGGAAATCATATTATTTGGTTTCATCAGATGTAACTTCGTCAACAAGAAATCTTTGAGGACAAAGATTTTTAAATGAGCATACTATGTTATGACCCCAATAGGGTCCCTATAGTAGCTTAAATGTATATGGTTATGACCCAAGGGGGAGAATATATGGGGTTATATGTACATGTAATATGTAAATGTATATGTAATAGGTTCATCCTAATAATGAAGGGACCACATGTTCAGTGTGTGGATAGACATATACAAAGATCATGTATTCATTATGGAGGATATGTGATTTGGATTTATGAATGTATTTTGGTATTCAAAGGATCTTATCCTATTATTATTTGTATTGGATTTTTTCTCCACACTCACATTGTTGTACATGGTGTGTAATTTTGTTTTTTATGTAATTGGATGATAATATATTTTGATTTTGTGCTCGTTGGCAGAATGCCCGAAGGCCTTGGTCATGATTTTCAACAATCTTGTCTGTATTTCAAACACTTTAAAGTTTGATGACGTTGTTGTTTTTATCCTTAACGAAGAAATGAAATGAAAAAGCATAGGTGAGACATTCAATAATGCTTTTATTGCAGAGAATAGGGGAAGACAAAGGGAGAGAGGAAAGAGCCTAGAAATTCATGGAAAGTCTAAGGGTAGATGTAGATCCAAAGGGATGCTAGAATTTTGGCATTAGGGGAAGAAAGGACACATGAAGAAAGATTGTTGGTATTTAAAATAAAATAATAAAAAAAGGAGATGGACAATACGTGAATAACAGGGAATAAAATGTAGCAGATGATGTGTTACAATACTTTTTAATCCTTTCAATAGATAACATTGATGATTCTTGGGTGATAGGCTCATGGACTTCATTTCTTGTCACACCCCATAGGAATTATTTTCAGGATTATGTTCAGGGTGATTTTGGACAGGTTTATTTGGGTGATAATGAACCATCTAAAATTATTGGAAAGGGTAAGGTATGGGTAAAACTAAAAAATGGAAACTAATGGTTGTTGAAAGAGGTAATTCACATTCATAATTTAAGAAGAAATATAATTTCAACAGATAAATTGGGAAGTGGTGGTACAGTCACATTAATAGGAACATTATGGAAGGTCACTAGAGAATCTTTGATAATAGAAAAAAAAAAAAAAAGGTAGGTACATTGTATTTATGTACTGGTAATGTTTACCTTTCTATTGCATTAGATTCTACATGAGTGGATACATCATTGTGGCATAATAGGATTGGACACATTAGTGATAAGGGGATGCAGATTCTCCACTCAAGAAAATTATTGCTAGATTTGAAGAAGGTTGATTTGCACCTTTGTAAGAATTATGTTTATAGAAATTAGGAAAGAGTTATATTTCTTAGAGTTAGGGAGAAAAAGAAGAGTGAAAAGTTAGAGCTTATGTATACATATGTATAGGGACAAGCTCAAGTATCATCTCTTGGTGGCTCTTATTATTATGTTACTTTTATTGATGATGCAACTAGGAAAGCTTGGTTTTACTACATTAGAAATAAAATCTGATTTCTTTGATACTTTTAAGAAATTGAAAGAATTAGATAAAAAATAAGTTGAAGTGTCTCAGATCAGATAATGGAGGTGAATTTTATAGCAAGGAGCTTGAAAGTTATTGTTCATATCATGGTATTCATAGAGAGAAGATAGTTCCAAGAACAACACAAGAAAATTGTGTGTAAGAAAGGATGAACAATACAATCATGGAGCATGCAATAAATATGAGATTATATGTAGGATTTCCCTTACATTTTTGGGAAAATGTTATCAATACTATTGTTTACCTAATGGGTGAAAGCATGGATTTGGGTTATACTTTTTGGCAAGGGAGGGAAAGTTTGGGCGGAAAAAACAATGGCTCGATCGAGCCTTTTTTAAGCACTTGATAGAGTTGTTTGAGGGCTTAAATAATGTAACCTGAGGTTAGCCAGGAATAGGCTCAACCGATCCTTTTTTTAGAAATTTTCCGCCAGTACAACCTAGGCATGGAATTAAAAAAAGTGGCTCAATCGAGCCTTAAAGCTAGATCTAGCCTTAAAGCTAGATCTAGCCTTCAAGCTATATCTAACGATAGGCTAGATCTAGCCTTAAATCTATATCCAACCTTAAAGTTATATCCATCCTTAGAGCTAGATCGAGTTATAGGTTAGATCAAGTCTTTATTTAACCAGGGTAAGGTCTCAATCGAGGGTTTCTTAAACCCTCGATCAAGCCATTTGAATTTTGAGATCAAGCACTCAATTGAGTATTTTAAGCGCTCGATCAAGCCTCTTAAGTCCTAAAATCCATAATTTCAGCACCCCTTTTGCAAAATTTCCAACATCACCATTTTTGAACCCTAGCGGACTTATGAAAGGAATCCTCTATTCAAAATTCCCTAGATTCATGAAGGAATCCTCTATTCAATGGCATATGACTTTGAAATTTTCGAATTCATATGATATTTTTCATATAATTTCTTTTAAGCATAATGCTTAAATTGTTTTTGAACTATTTTAGAGGTTGAATAAAAACTCAATATCATAAAAGATACACAATGAAATTTTTTCAAAAAATACCACTATCTTTGTTTATGAGTCCTCTTCAAAAGGTATTTTTGGTTTTTCAATTTATTTAAATAGTTGAAAAAAACCTTACGTGAACACGTGTCTGCAAAATGCAATTGAAACATTACTTCACCAACTTCAAAAAATAATAAAAAAATATATTTTTGCATTATTTTTAAATAGGAAAAACTTAGATCTCTCTCTGTATAGATCAGCCATATATATAACAGAGAGACTATATATACTGAGCATGATCTATACAGAAGATATCTAAGTTTTTCATATAAACAAAATAATTGCAAAAATATATTTTTTTATTATCTTTTGAAGTTGGTGAAGTATGTTTCAATTGCATTTTGTAGACACGAATATATAGTATATATATAAATATTAATATCTATAATATATATATATATATATATATAGTATATATATCTACACATTTTAGAATAATTTATGCTACGTGAACACACACATACCTCTTAAAATGTGTGAAAATTTGCAAGGACAAACATTTCATGTAATGGAAAATTGACATATTATACGACACTAAATATTTTTGCAAAAAATATCATTTGGAAAACAACATAATTCTCCACAATTTGTATTTTTACTCTAAATCAAAATTCACAGTGCTTTTATGAATTTTGAGGGCTTTAATTCGATAAAAGAGGAAAAAAATCAAATTTCATCGCCACATTTGGCCCAAAAGTGTAACCCATATTCATGCTTTAAATAGAGAGCCTTCAAGTTCTTTGGATGGTTGCATTCCAGAGGAGGTATTGATGGGTAAAAATGTAAAATACTCATTTTTGAAGACTTTTGGTGGTAAAGCATTTCTCCATATTGATATAGACAATAGAACAAAGCTTGAGGAAAACTCCAAGAAGTGTAATATTATTGGATATGAATTTAATAATTTGGTTATAGCTTATGTGATTATGCAAATCATAAAATAATTAGAAGTAAATATGCGATATTCAACAAGAAGGTCATGTATAAAGATAAATTATAGAGAAAGAAACAAGAAAATGGAAACATATAATACACAGTGGTTCATGAAATCACGGAAATAGGAATTCCAAATGTGCCAAAAATTTCAAATGTTCAACAACAACAACAATAAAAAGTATTCAAACTCCTGCAAGTGTTATTAGAAGATCAACCAACTTAAGTAGACCCCTTGAACAATAGTCTCCTTCATTGTAGTATGTATTATTGATCGATCATGGTGAACCAAAAAGATATGAAGAAACAATGCAAGCAAAAATTAGAAAGAAATGGGAACAAGGCATGAAATAAGAGATGGACTCTTTGGTATGTAACCAAACTTGGGACTTGGTCCAATTTCTTGCAAGTAAAATATCATGCAGAATAAATGTGTTTACAGGTTGAAGGAAGAAAATGGAGTTGAAAAGGAGGTACAATACCAAACTTGTTGTAAAGGGGTTTGCATAGAAGGCTATATATTTTGATGAAATGTTTTCTCCTATTGTCAAAATGACTTCAATTGGAACTATTTTAAATTTAGCGGCAGTAGAATATTTTCATCTTGAGGAGTTACATGTAAATGCAATGTTTCTTCATGGAGAATTGGAGGAAGATAATTTTACACAACAACCGTAGGGATATGAGGTCAAAGGGAAGGGAAAAGTAGTATGTAGACTGAAGAGGAGCTTATATGGTTTAAAGCAAGCTCCAAGGAAGTGATATTTGTTGTTTGGTAGGTTTATGACAAAACAAGGTTATTATAGATGTCAATATGACCACTTTTTTTTATTGTAAGAGACTGTATAATGGAAGTTATTATATCTTGTTATTGTCTGTAGGTGACATGCTTGTTGAATGGTCTAACATGAACGATATAAATATGCTCAAAAGAAAATTAGCTAATTCATTTGTTATGAAGGATTTGGGTGTTGTAAAGAAAATCCTTGGTATGAGATAAACAAGAGATAGGAAAAATCATAAATTAACATTCTCTGAGAGTGAGTACATAGAAAAGGTGTTTGAAAGATTTAAAATGAAAAATTAAAAACTAGTTAGTACATCTTTGGCTAGTCATTTCAAACTGACTAAGTGTTTTGGAGAATTTAGAATCTACGGATAAATACTAATTCCCTAGATAAGTAGTTGTATCTAGAACAACAGTTTAAAGTGTTTTATACTTTTCCTATAAACAATAGATAAGATGAGAAGATAGAAGGCCTACCTGTAGTTCTACTTTACTCTCGTATCCCTTGTATCGATTCTGCAGCTCCTCCCCATACTTAATCTTCTTGAGAAGTACCCTGTAAACACAACAAAAGACAAAACCGATCAAAGCATACGATCTATTGAATACAAGTGAAAGGAATTAGATACAATTCACACATATAAGCGTTATGAAACAACACAAACATATGGGAAAAAGATTTAAACACTTTATTAGATAGAAGAAGGAATTACAACCATTGGTGTCTAATTCAAAGCCATTCCTCCAGCTTGGATCCCATCCACATCACATCAAAAGCATGACAAACCTGTAGCATCACAGTACTTGCTTCAAAGCCAAATATCATAGCAGCGTTATCTCCTTACAATTCAAAATAGTCCAGCCCCTGATCACTTAGATGAGTGGTCAATTTATAGGAAGATGAAGGAGGTTGTATCATTAATGGTGGCATTGAATGGCCTTCCATACTTAGAATTAGTTCCATGGAGGAAGGGATGACAGGATTTAGCTCATTCCTCATCCATTTTCGAGCTCATAAGAGTTTATAAGTTAGGTAGACTTCTAGATGACTTCAAAAGATAAGAATATTCCCCAAACCTTATGTGAATTTCGCTCATTCTCGCCCAGCGCAGGTGAAAGGAAACATAAGTGCTTTGAAGAGGACCTTGGCAGTGGACTTAACTGCTCTGCAACACACCTTCATAAGGGCTTACCTGCATTGGTCCCTCTAGAGGCTATTTTTGGATGTCTTCAAGTCATGAAGTTGTCTGGGAAGGAGGCATTCAAAAGGGTGACTTGTTTAGGGCATGAAGCAACTGAAATTAGGGTTTGATGAGCCCTAAAACACTGATTTGAATGTTGGGATTTGATGTGCACAAATAGATCTGTAACAGTTGCCCCCTAAAGCATGAAGATGAAAAAACGCCAATATCAAATGAAATGCTTTACGATGTGATGAGAAGGTATCAAAGTGGAAGGTGACCTGCATCAATTACAATACATATATCATGATATTTGATTTTACATGAATTTCTTAGGGAAGGCATACCCATGCTCAACTTATAAACTTTCATTACATGTACATAAACAGTCATCTACAGATATAGACCCATGATCAGAATGACCATCAATGTAAAGCCATTGTACATATGATCTAGTACTCCTGAAATTGCAGCTCGGATGGATGAAACTAGATTTGGGGTCTTCAATCGCGTTCAATAGTTCGCCCAAGTATGAGTCTTAACCATGTGAACATGTGATTTGAAGTCGAACATGGGAAGACATCATCTGATTACCAGCCAATGATGTAAGTTGTTAACAGATGCGAGAGAAATCACCGATAATGATAATGATACTCAAGGTACTACAGTACATTCTGCATGGTGTGAATGGATGATTTGATGTTGAACACCATAGTCTTTCAGTTGAAGGCCATTGATGTGTGCCTATCGCCAAAAGCGAGAAACCTTCCATTGATGCATGCAAGCTTCAAGGTATTGAATGGGTGTTTCTAATTCAACTTCTTGGATAATATGTTGATGTCGACAAGAAGCGACTCGTCGCAGGAGTGCTTTGATGTATCCCACATCAACGACATGAAATGAGTGTACTGATTTTAGAGATGGAATTTGATTGACGACACAAGGTTCAGGAATGGCAGTCATGAAAATGAAGGCTTATGGTATTTCAAAAGATGAATTTTGACTGGATGACTTGTCTTGAACATGTCGGTGACATTAAAGTGAATTGGTAGCATTGACCCAAAATTAGAATGATGGATGGTATGATAGACCAACGGTGTGATAACCATCAAGCTAATAACCTAACCCAAATAGTCACGGTAATGGAGTGAAAGTGTCATGTTCAAGAGAGACTTGCTACCATAAAGTGGTTTTCCCCTTTTCCCATTTCCCCTAGTCATTGTTGACCAGTACCTCTTTATTTTTATGAAGCTTGAGGAGGATAACATATGCTTGTTGTATAATTTCATCCTTTGGGTGAATCCATTGCTATTTGATGTTTTAACGAGTCTAGTGAAGGTGAAACTCAGTCTTGTCTAGATGGAAAAGTTTGTCGCTATTTGTTGCTTTAACGAGTTTAATGACAAAGATAACTCGGTCCTTTTCATGTTTAGAGAGTTTGAAAAGGGAAAAAAAGAAAACTCCACAAGTTCTTTTTCGTGAATTAATCTCTCAAGTCCTAAAAAGCGTAAAATAATACAAGAGAGATATCAATTCCAATCCGTTAACGAGCTAGAAAGGACAAGTTCTCGACAATATTTTTATATTTAGAGAGTCTGAAAAGAGCTTAAAGAGGAATCCAAGGGGGTTCTTTTTTCATTTTTAACGAGCTCGAAAAAGAGATAAAAGTGGTCAAAGGTACAACTTACAATCGAGCATGTTGAATTCTATAAATCAGTTGCAAAACCTGCTCAAGGCATCACCAAATGGATTAAAAATATATGTTTCATAGGCAAAAATAGGTAAGTACTAATGTTTAATCGATTAATGAACATGAAATAAACATAAAACAAGTTTCTACCATGACATTTTACCATTTGGAATTTACCATTCAGTTTTGTGCTTTGAGCTTAGTTTTTACCTCGATCTTCACCAGCTGATTGCGAAAGATTCTGCGGACAATTTCTCAAGCCGTCCAGACCAAGTAGGATCTAAACCTTTCTACTTTCTTTTCAAATCATTCTTTTCTCATTTCATGCAAATTTTATGGTTTTTTGGGGCCCCTGGGGTTTCATTTTTTTGCCCTGGGATTAGCGCAGGCTTTCACATCGAAAACTGCGTTGAAGAGCACCTAGATAGAAGGTTGCATGCTATACAATGCATTGTCTCTGTGTCTAGGTTGCGTTGGACGCATTTCCCAAGTTTGTTATACTTTGCTCCAAAATTGTCCTATTTTTTGCATGGAAAGGATCCTAAGTTAGCTTATGATCGTGTTTCAGGCTTTCATCAGATCAGAATGTCGATTACATGGTGAGAAAGAGAGCATGAAGAAAAATACATGGTTGCCCTAAAAAATCCAGGTACAGTTGAGGCCCTCAAAAATTGTGGGTTACTCAAATAATTTAAGTTGTCCGGAATGAGGCAACAAATAGAACTACTGCAATTCCTCGTTCATGCATGGGATCCGACAGATCAAAATTTTCACATTAGGGACAAGATGGTCCCTATTACCATTGAGGATATTTACTTTCTTACCGGACTGTCGTGGCGAGGTGCCCCCATCTCACTTTCTGGATTTTCCCGTGGAGGTGAATCAGTGAGAGATTAGATTAGACAGTTTTGTCGGCTAGGTACACAGCCCAGCAAGGATGGGAAAATAAATATCAGGGATGTAGGTGATTTGACTTTAAGAACGATCCTCTTCACAATCGCAAAATTGATTGGCAATGTGACACTCCATCTCGCGAATAGATCTTATATGCAGTATGCACTGGAGTGTCTAGAACCAAAAGTTTTTAACTGGTGCGAGGTTGTGCTTTCTTTACTGAAAGAACAACTGACTAAGGTAAAAAGCAGTAAGACGAAGAATTTCTGCTATGGTTCGATCTTAATTTCTTTTTCCTTAGAGAAAATCCCATTGATGTAACCACAACATGTATCACTGGGTGTGGCTGGTCCTATAGATCCACGTATGCAGAGGTGGGTTGAATTGGTGGCTTGACATGCGGGTCAGCCAACAATCATTTTCTCCCCTACATTTTTCAGTTGGCTTGAGCGACAACATGTTGTTATCGAGAAGCATCCATACTCAGGGATGGATTATCGTGGAGATCCAAATTTGATTCTACCAATTGGAGCACAATGGGGTGCTATGGGTAAGTTGTTTGACCAAAGTGTTTTTAATTTTTTCAAGTTTCTACATGTTCTTTTTTGTGTTTTTAATGTTTCCAAGAATAAACTAAAATTACTCTTATCCATGCAGATGTGGGTACTGTTCGACTTGCGGGACACCAACAAGTTGGAGGTGGGCCAGCGCAAAGAAACATCGGGAGAGCAGTTCTCTAGGACTTGGATTTGGCCGAAACCTTAACAGGGTTGCAGGATCACATAGAGGGATTAACCCATGGTATTCCGGATATCCGGATCAAGGAGTTACCTATGAGGCTGTAGCGCCACATTATTGGTGTTCCTAACCATTGGGCTAGGCTTTTGCGCATGATAGCACAGGCTGTGACCTGTTACCATGAGCACCACTAGATCTAATTAGGATGTTTTATATGCATTTTTGAGTTTTTGGGTCAGATGACCAAATGTGTCTTGGGTACAAATTTTGTAAAAACTTTTAAAACACCTATTTATTTTACTTTTAGAGTTTTTTATGGTTATATGTAATCCTATTCAATTGATCATGTGAATTCAAAATACTACTTTTACATGTGTCACAAATGTCTATTTAACAAATAATTTGCTAGAGAGTCAGTTAATGTGTTAAGATTTATGGAAATATGTTGATATTGAATGTGTTCAAAAAATCTTTCCAAAATATGAACTCTAAGGAACATTCGAAACATTGTTGGATTTCAAACAGTATAAATGTTTGTTAGTTGTAGTACAAGAAGTTGTGAGTCCAGCCTAACGATGATTCGGCGAATTCCAAGTGAAATGGCATCAAAGAGTAGTTCAATCAACGCGCTATACTTAGCGATATTGTTTGTCAATCGACCAATACAAATCCCTTGGAAACTCACTAACTCACCACTTGGAGTGAAAATATCCCATGCTGTAGAAGACAAATTTTGCGTACTACGACTAGCACCATTGGCGTAACCAACAAAAGGTTCCGAAGACTCCGACATCTGCAACAAATGCAAAGTGGATTACTAAGCAGATAAAAATCTCTAAAATAAACACACACACATGCAATGAAAGCATATATACAGTGAGTTTTACTACACTTAATCAAGCATAGTAATGTTTGAGGTACACCCTGTTTCAGGGCTGCGATAATGGAATCCCATCATAATCTACTAACTCATAAGCACCTTTTGCCAAAATACGCTTGAAAACATAAGGGCCCATCCACATTGGTTCGAATTTTCCTACTCCAAGTTTATCAGCTTCCTGATCGTAAAGCAAGACTAGGTCTCCTTCTGAGAAGATACGAGGCTTGACATTTCTATCATATTACGCCTTAATACATTTCTTATGCACTTTGTTAGCCAATGTGGCATCACAAAGAATTTCATCCAGATGGATTAATTCCAAGAAACATGCTTCTTCTTCAGAAGTGTCGAGTAACAGGTCAATTACGAGTTTGAGCGATGAAATTTCGCATTGTATTGGTAAGATTGATTCCAAACCATACACCAACTGAAAGGGTGTAAATCCAGTTGCATTTCTCACCGAGCTCCGATATGCCCACAAATAAAAGTACAAGATTAAGTGCCAGTTTCTTTTATGAACCCCTATCATTCTTTGCAACATCTGCTTCAGGACTTTGTTGATGGCCTCAACTTGTACATTTGCTTGCGGGTAATATAGGGTGGAACTATCATGTGACAGTCCCAACTTAGCAGTCAATTCAGCCATCATGTGATTGTGAAAATGCGACCCATGATCTATAACTATGGCTTGTGGTACACCAAACCGAGCAACCACATGGTTAAAAAAGAAAAGAGCAGCCATTTCGCCACTGTTTTTCAATGTTTGCATCACCTCAGCCCATTTTGTAAAATAGTCAACGACGACTATAATATACCCTTGCCCCTTGGCCGAGGTGGGGTTACATGTCATAAAGTCAATGCCCCATTTGGTGAATGGGCCAACAACAACGACTGGATGTAGTGGTGTAGGTGGTAATCTGGTTTTTTCTTTGAAGCAAGTATTGTGATGCTACAAGTTTGTCATGCTTTTGATGTGATGTGGATGGGATCCAAGCTAGAGGAATGGCTTTCCATACTTAGAATTAGTTCCATGGAGGAAGGGATGAGAGGATAGGATGCACCTTAACTCATTCCTCATCCATTGTCGAGCTCATGGGAGTTGATAAATCAAGGAAACTTCTAGATGACTCCAAAAGATAATAATATTCCCCAAACCCTATGTGAATTTCGCTCATTCTTGCCCAGCGTAGGTGAAAGGAAGACTAAGTGCTTGCAGAGCACCCTGGCAGTGGAATTAACTGCTCTGCAACACACCTTCATAACGGATTACCAGCCCTGGTCCCTTTAGAGGCTATTTCTGGATGTCTTCAAGTCATGAAATTGTCTGGGAAGGAGGCATTCAAAAGGGTGACTTGTTTAGGGCATGAAGTAACTAAAATTAGGGTTTGATGAGCCCTAAAACACTGATCTGAATGTTGGGATTTGATGTGCCCAAATAGATCTGTAACACTAAGGAGATGTGTCATAAGACACTGGAGGAGATACATTACATGTCCAAGGTTCCATATTCATTAGGAGTTGGAGTCTTAGTGTATGTAATGGTGTGGACAAGGCAAAATATTGCACTTGCAGTGGGATTTGTGAGCAAGTATATGAACAATCAAGGTAAAGAGCATTGGAAGGTAGTAAAGTGGATTCTCGAGTATTTGAGAGGTACTACAAATCAAGAATTATGCTTTGGAGGTTCAAACATTGTTCTACAAGGATATGTTGACTTAGATATGGTAGGTGATATAGAAATTAGGAGGAGAAACATGAAGTATATTTTACTATAAGTGAAACAATAGTAAGTAGGATCCCAAAATTGCAAAGGGTTGTTGCACTTTTAACAATGAAATCAAAGTTTGTTACAATTATAGAAGCTAGTAAAGAGATGATTTTGTTACATTGGTTCATGAAGGAATTGGGAAAGAAGTAGGAGAATAATAAGTTGTATAATGATAGCAAGAGCACCATTCATCTTGCAAAGACTTTAGACTTTCATTCTAAGACTCGACCTTTAGGAAATAGGCACCATTTCATATAATGAATTTTGGAAGAGGGCTAGTTGAAGTTGGAAAAGATACATACTAGCCAGAACCATGTAAACATTTTAATAAAGGAAGTAACCGAGGAAAAAATATGTTTATGCTTAGTTTGAGTTGGTATTCAAGCATGATGATGAAGATAAGAAACTAGCCAGGTCCAAAATTGAAGCATAGTCTAGAAAGTGTAGTAGCAATAGAGTTGTTGTAATTAGTCTCCAAGTGGGATATTTTGGTTATGGAGCTTGATTATCTTCATGATTTAGAGATCTTTTTTAAGCCATGTTTGGATTTAGTTATTAACGAGGGGTCTAGGGGGGCTCCCCTATACTTTTTTCACCAAGGGATCCAGGGGGACAATGACAATCCTTTGGAGGCCCCCACCCCCTCGTAGGGGTTCAAGAGAAATGCTCGCAAATATATCTTTTTGGAAAAATTAACTTGTAAAATTGTAATATCTGTTTATTTATTTAACTAAAATTTATAGAATTTTTTGATGATATTTCTTCAGAAGATACACTCCATATTATGCTAAGAAAATTTAACAAGCAATTCACAAAGCTTGTGGACAATATAATTGGAAACCTCAAAATTTAACAATAAATTCATAGAGCTTGTGGACAATATAACTGCAAACCTCAAAATTTAACAAGAAATTCATAGAGCTTGTGGAAAATATAACTGCAAACCTAAACTAATTTATTTGTTTAATATTGGGAAAGAAACAACATCAAATTTATTAGGACACATAACAATAGATAAGCTGGAATAACTCAGCCTTATTTAGAATCATTTTCTGGCTATACTTCCTTGTTTGCAATGTATGCTTCTTTAGACTTCTAAAAGTTACTCTAAAATATCCCCTTTCCTCGCTAAACACCACTGCAGAACCTGAAGTGGTTCTTCCTCTTGACTAGCTAGGGTGGGTGTTTGACAACCGAAACTAGTGAATAGTTAGATCCCTAGGGAGGCTATTCTTACCCCCGAATATGATCCAAACTTAGGGTTAGAAACCCTCACACATTGCTTAGAGAGTCACAAAATCAATTCACCATATCATTCAATCATATCCCCCATGATTTCATGCTTCTCTTTTTTATTATGATGGCTTATTGGAATACCATGGGTCACTTTTCCTTTATCAAAAAAGTGACTTTTTAATATTATATTTTCTTAGTCACTTTTAATCAATTATTTCTCTCATAACCAACAATTAATTTTAATTTTCATACTGATCTATTAAGATGTTCTCCTTTCCCAATGCTCGAAAAAAGGGACATTACCGTCCTCCCTTCCCAAAATTTCTTGACCTAAAGAAATTCTAACCTCAATACTAGGACCCAAAATGAATCTAAAGAATCTTGATTGCATCAATGAGATGGAATCCAAAATTTGTATACCAGAACCAATTTTTGGATCCCAAATGAATATGAAGACGTTTATGCCGAAATCATGTTGCATCCATAAGATACTATCAATCTTGGTACCTCCAACCATCTAGTTGTGTTCCCTTGCTTTGTTAGATCCTTTACATACGAGGGGATAATCCACTTGGATCCGACTGTCAAATAGGGAATCTGTCATCCCCAATTCCTGAACATTCCAACTATGTTGTACATTTGGCCAAACATAATCTCTCACAAATTTCCCATTCGATAGGATACCAACTCATAATCTCCCTCTCGTCTAATTGTTGGGGACCTCTGTCATAGTAGTTTTCATCTGTCACTATAACACCTCTAGAGTTTGTGACACTCTAGAGAGTTTCTATCCCATTAATCATCAACAATCCCTAAAAAGACCACCATGCTTATGATGCACTACTCTGATTATAACTAGGATGTCAATATGCAAAATTTATATCTCCTAATTCTTCATACTGATATACTTTCCATCTTGCTTAAACAACCTGCAAGCTTGGATTCCTGCTTCCTCTTACCATCCATCCATTTCATTCTTATGTGTCATCACCTTTTCTTTATGTGGCATAATAAATAATGTGTAAGGTTACCTATTACTTAGAAATATCCTCCCCTGCAATGGTGAAATCAATGTGCCACAAGCCTTGCTATGTATTTCTAAAGAGGGATGTTGTACATCTCACCTCCTAATCTTGCTAAAATCAAATTAAGATCATGTTTATGTCATTGCCCTATCATGAGTTTTAACCATTCCTCAATACTAACAAGCTTGATAGTTGTCCTAACACTATGACCCTCCACTAGTCAAGCTCATTATCCCTCTTTAATATTATTCCCTTTAGCCACCTGCGTTTCTCCTTCATTGATAGGAGGCCTTTATAAGACTATTAATCTTTCCTTGAATGTGCTTATGGTGACTATCATTTAGAAGCCTTGTAACCACTACAAATGCCTTCATATCTTCTTGCATTTTATTGATGGATCATCCTTAATGTGAATGCTCTACCATCTCACCCAATACTATCATTTGATCCTTTGATGACTTCTCCATAAAAGGTGATTCATGATCCATATGTTGCAAACTACATCTCTTCTCAATCCCCTGCAACTCTGCATATTCTTCGTACCTATTCTTCTCATCCATTTGATCTTGAGTGTCAATATTTCTATCATCCTTATTTTTTATGGTATCTATAGATGACGAGGAATGTGCTTCAACAACTCTTTCTTCTTCTACCAATTCCTCATCAGCTGACATGTTCTCTTCTTAACGTGAGGTAATTGTTTGACACTCCATAGCCACAATTGCTTCATTATCTTCAACTTTGTTTGGCTACAATAGATTATTTCTCTTACTAACCCTGCCAAAGTTACCAAATTTCCACATCCCCTAACTTGATGAAAATGTTCCTTCTTATTGGGTTCTTACCCTTGTCAGAATATCATGTGACCTGCAACCCCATTGAATCTATTTATTTTTTATTCAATTGATTTTTTGAACCTCTTTATGTTATGCTTAAACAATTTTTATGAGATTTCATGAGAAACAGATAAAACAAATTTCTCCTTCCTCCAAACAACCAACACCTTTGATCGCAATTGCTTGGAAATGGCATCATTTGCACCTAAAATCAACCAAAAAATATTTTGCATGTTGTTTTTTACAGCGCCCAGATGATATTGTCTGATGTTAGTGAAGAAAGAATGAAATATTTGAAAAATCAAGCCATTGAATTATAAATCAATCATAATGGCACACAATATGGTTCTAGCCACCACATCTAAGATCTTGAGTTTCTTACCAAAGGTAGGGTCCTTGGTATCATGCAATGCTGGGATGCTTTCCAAAATCACATGTAACACCCTTCTTAGAATATCATCGTTGTAGGGGGGAACATGAGTAGTTATCCTTATGAATCACTAAGGAAAGAAGAAAATGCAAGTCCTACCTCCTTACAAGGGTGTTCCATAAATCTGTGTTGGATTAAGGCCAACATTGATGGCTTCAATGCCCATCTTAATATCCTCCAATCAGATCGAGCTACTTTGGACAAACATGTGTCTAACTTATCCAATTTAAAAAGGACATCCCCTTTCTTCTTGAACTTTAGATTTGAACCCAGTATGAACAACCACTTTACCACTTCCTTTTCTTTCTATAAATACTTTGACTACTTGTGTTGAAGAGTAAAATGGAATCCCTTTAAGAAAGTTTTGTTGATCTCCTTTGTTCCTTCTCCATGACAACATTTTTGTCAAGAAACCAACCTGTAACTGTTGTATTGATGTAGGAAGAGTGTTAGTTACTTGATAACATTCCATCTTCCACTATAATCCCCCAATTTCTTATAGATCCCACTGTAATGATTCCCTTAGGTAAATTTCACTAATTTTTATACCACCATAGTTGTTCCTTATTCTTGGAATACCATAGTTGTTCACTTCCAATGATCTGGATCATCAGAGATATGAGACTTAAAAAGTGACAAAAGAATAAAAACTAAAATTTCCCAGCAGGTCACCCATCCTAGTATTACTCTTTCCCAAGCACGCTTAACTACAAAGTTCTTGTGGGATCTAATGCATTAATGTTAAGGTGATCCAAATTGTCTAAGAAATGAAACTTCATGAATGACAAAGGAATATATCACAATGCATAAGAGAAATATTGTAAAAAACAATAAAAAGAATGCAAATATCTTAATTAAATTGATAATATACCATGAGACTACATTATGAGAAAAAAAAAACATAATTTACTCCACGGTGAACTCTTGTATTTATACTTTTTATGGGTATATTTTCACACTTGTATTTATACTTTTTATGGGTATATTTTCACACTGAGTCATGCCTCCGTTTGAGATACCATTGGTAAGCACCATGGTTTACAAACTCCATGGGTGAATATAATAAATTATGATACCAAGGTTAAATACAATGGTTTAAAAAATCCATGGTGAATATCATAAATTACAATGGTAAAATCTAAATCACTGTGTGATTAGATACTCACTTCACTAATATGATTTATTTTGTTTATTATCATGAATATTACAAATACCACTCATGGTTTTATGAAATCCATATGTTGTAAACAAAAATTGGTAGAAAAATAATTATTAATTGTGGTAATCATCATCCACCTGAATCAATCCTCCCCCCTTAGGAAGCAATGGTCCCCAAGTTCCTGCATCAAATGGGGAAATTTTTGTTAGTACTTGGTCCCTGGCGAACCACTTGCCTTGGTGAAGAAGCTACTCTGGTTTAACCACTTGATATAGTTGTATCTTTTGTTGGTGAGTACCCTTCACCTTGTTGTCCATAATCCTATTAGTTGTAGCCTTAAACTTACATGAAACATGATTTTGGTCATGTCATTATTTGTGTTTGGAATTATCTTTTTATATGGAATCATGAACTTGTTGTTGGAAGTGTTGGAATTGTTCAAAAAAATTGGTTGCTCAATCTTCTTCAACATGAGCATGGAAGGAATTTGTTGGTGAAGATGCATTCTAAAAATTAACATCCATGGTGATTTCTAATTGTAACCCTAAACATGTTTGAAACTATCTAATCTAGTTGTATAGAGATTTTTCGTAACCATGCTGAACATATGGAAGAATTTCATCTTGTGTAAGTGGATATGTGACTTGGAAGTGTAGGGGTGCCTTTGTAGTTGATGTAAGAACCTGATTCCTATTATTAGAGCCTCAAGCTATTATACACTAACAAATCTATTTTACTGTTGATTTGAAAGTAATAAAAGGAGCTTGTTGACCTTCTCACAAAGTTTTAAACATTTAACATCTTATCATTCTATCATAAGCAACATAAATTAAGATGAGCATTCCATTGATATCAACTTAACAAGAGTAGTTCATGGAAAAATACCTGTTTCGGCGGTTGATGACGATACCTTTGTCGTATAGCTCCAGCTGAACGCTCCTTCTCACCAACCCAACCAGATTTACTTCCCAGCCAACTAGGAAACAAATTCCTAGCCCAGGAAACCTCCACAGGTTGCCTAGCCCTCCATGCCCAAGTCCAACTAGATATAGTGTGTCCTCAAGAAGAATGTGCGAAACCAGATAATAATACTTTCCTCCTCTCAAACCCAAGAAACCTCCATAGGTTTCCAAGGTCTCCCAAAAATCATAACAAGTCCAAACAATCACAACCAACCCCCACAATCATAAGCAAAACCTCCCCCAAAACCTCCCCTTTTCTCCCTTCCCCCTTCCCTTTTATACCCTCCTTCCCTTCTCCATC